>VMDO01038776.1:0-13202 GCA_007922755.1 Pedetes capensis
AATTTTTATGAATAAGCAATATTTATTTCCAGTTTTCTTTAAGTGCAACTTTAAATCTTTGCTATTAGATTGATTTGTACTATTTCAGACTTTTCACTTTGCCAAGTTATATAAAAAGGATGTTTCTTTAGCAAACAATGTAAATATATTATATAGGAACAATCAACATTGTTGATTAACAACAATGTATCATGATGGTCTCAAATGAGCTCACAAACACAAGATTTATAAAAGTTGAACTGGTAGAAATATGGAATAGAATGAGCATTTTGGGGGTCTATGGTCAGTGGGAAGATTTTGTTCAAATAATACAAAATAAATTCAAGAATTTTTTATGCCACGGTGACTACAGTTAATAACCATGGATTAAATTCTTTAAAATTGTTAAAAAGAGTAGATTTTGAATGTGCTTATCACAAAAAAATAGATGTACAGGAAATTTATATATTAATAGCTCAATTTAAACTTTCCTCAATGTATACATATTCAAGACAACATGTGGTATACAATAAATATATAGAATGTTTTTGCAGGTTTAAATTTTTAGAAATATTTTTTAAAAATTCTATTGTATATTCTCCCACATATAAGAACAATTCTTTTGCCTTCTCTGTGGAGCCAATGATGTCATCTAATTATAAATATTTTTAAAACAATTATACTTTTTTCTTTATTTTAAAGGTCCAGAATCCTTTGGAACAAAGATTAAACATCTTTGACTCACACAAGTGGAATAAATTTCTTCATCTGTCAGGCCATACAAATTTGCTCATATAACTTTTACTGCAATAGTCACAAGAATATAATCACAAGTTTGCACAGTTTTCTCCTGTCATATAATGTCAATGTCAAGAATGACAGATGGTCTGATGTGCTACTTATCTTTAGAGTAAAAGACATTGGCAAATATCCTATATAAATTTAGAATAAGGACACCAGTGTATAAATGGACAGATAAACACGAAACAATCTACACTATTCCTCAAATGAACATAGCCACTAGTTTTCAACATGTCCATGTTGAATAATTCCAATATCCATCCCAGTACCTTTCTTCTCCTTGGCATTCCAGGAATGGAAGCCATCCACGCCTGGTTGTCAGTGCCCTTCTGCCTCGTTTACCTCAGTGCTATCCTGGGAAATTTCTCTGTTCTCTTTATTGTAAGGACAGATTCCAACCTGCATGAGCCCATGTACTTCTTCCTCTGTATGCTCTCTGTGGCAGACCTGATCATCTCCACCACTGCCATGCCTAAACTCCTTAGCATTTTTTGGTTTCATGACATAAAGATCTATTTTGAAGCCTGCCTTGTACAAGTATTTCTCATTCATTCACTGTGCAGCATGGCCTCAGGGTTTATCTTGGCCATGGCATTTGACCGCTTTGTGGCTATCTGCAATCCCCTGAGACATTCCACTATCCTGACACATAGAGTCGTCCAGAACACGGGGCTGGCTATTGTTTTCCGTGGGGCTTTGCTTTTCAGTCCTCAGCCATTCATGCTTCGGTGGCTTCCCTACTGCAGAACTAATGTCATCCCCCATACATACTGTGAATTCATGGTTCTGATCAAGCTTGCTTGTGCAGAGACCAGGGTCTACAGAATATACAGCCTGACTGCTGCCTTCCTAACAGGGGGACTAGATTTCCTACTAATCTTATGTTCCTATGTTGTCATCCTTTACGCTATTTTCCGTCTTCCATCCAAGGCTGCTCGGCTCAAGACCTTGGGCACTTGTGGGTCCCATGCATGTGTGATATTAGTAGCCTATACTCCAGCCTTTTTCTCTTTCCTTACTCACAGGTTTGGGCACAACGTGGCTCCCCATGTTCACATTTTTGTGGCTAACGTCTACCTCCTTGTTCCACCCATGGCGAACCCAATGATCTATGGCATCAGAACCAAGAGAATCAGAGAACATTTCTTCCAAATTTGGAAGATTTCCAAATTCCAAAACAACCAATTCTATCCTTAACAATTTTCCATGACTTAAATGAAACAAAACCAAAACAAAAAGAAGCCCTTTCCTACAAGCATGAATCCCTATACCTATAACTTGTAATATTTACAGTATTAATAAGCATTAATTAGATTTTCTTCTCTTCGGTAAACTTGCTTACAAGACATTTGACTTAGGTGATTTATTCTTAATATATTTGTCCCATAATATTTCCACTACTATATTATCTTGGGGCTGGGATTTAGCTCAATTGGTAGAGCACTGCTCTGTGGTCTCTGATGTCCGGGATTTGATTCCCATCACCGCAAAAATGGGAGAAGGACCTGGCAATCCACGCCCCAAGCAAGCCCGAAACAATCAGTTATTGAAAACCCTATGAGGGTCACTATGAGTCAGACATGACTGGAGGGCACCTAACAACAACAACAATAACATTGTATTGTCTTGTTTGCTGATTCATTTGCTTCCACAAGAATATCTTGCAGTTCTACAAGACTATCTTATTGGTCAATCTTATCAGATCACAGATACTGTCAATGATTCCTTATCTCTGACATTCCCTATGATATCTTCTATGTATAGATTTTGGTTAACAGAATTTTCTATATATGCCTTAAAGTAAGACTGAAAGACTTCCAAGCTTGTAACCCTAGAAACAGAAATGTATCTAGTAAAATAAATGATTTCTAGACAAGCAGATGTAGAAACCCTCATGATACCCCTCACAAAGGCCTTCCTGGATTTTTGGGTCATATTATTTTACTCTATCAAACTAGAATTCTTCTAAATTTTCTAAATAGCATCTACTGCCATGAACATCTCTCCAAAAGACTTCATAGTATCACAAATTTTTCTATAATTTCTTCTCTTTTTGTTTCCCCAGTATGTTTCAAATTGAATCTTTGAAAATACCTCTAGCCTCCTTTCTAATTGTTTTATGTTCTTGTGTTCTTTAATTCTACCACTCCTAAGCCATATTATAAAATAGAGAAGCATCCTATTTGCAATATGACATTGCCTCATATCTTTCCTTTACTGGACTCCAATAACTCTTCCCAGTGTGGAAAACCTCACAAGATAAGTCTTTGCATGTATGTAATAGATTATATTTTTGTTAACATCTACATAATTCTTGATGCTGAGGAAAATAGTTTTGTCACTGTTTCATTTTCTTAACCAACATTTCTAAAACTAGAGTACCTTTCTTGATGCATAGTAACAAAATATCATGGGACTTTTCCCTTAAGTTTTTCTTTCTTCTTTCAGAACAAGTTATAACCTATGTGGGGTTTCAGTTATCAGGTACTCCTATCTACTGATGGCCTAGGACTTCACATCCTTTTCCTTCACAAGAATGTGTTTACATGATGCTCATATTTCTAATCATATAAACTTACTTTATCACACTTTGACATTGCCTTGGTACAGATAGCATATATTTGCATATATAAAATCCTAAAGCATCTATAAAAGATACTGTTAAAGACTGCTATCTCTCCACCCACATTGTTCAGCTTTGATGCCTAAAAGGAGCATTAACTATCTCTGTTGATCTTTACCAAGACATATCTCTAAGACTAATTTTCCCTAGAGGTAAATAGAGATATTAATGTTTAAGAAAAATTTTTGACACTATAATTTTTTCCTTTCTAAATTTAGCTTGTTTTAGAGTTAACACTATGTTATAGAAGAAATGCAAAAAATTACTGTACATGGGGAACATTATCTATAATATGCCATTCAACACAATTAGAAGTATTAGATTTTTTTTAAAACCCTATATATGAATTAGTTTCATTGTAGTTAATTTGTCATGATCTTGTTGAAATCTGAAAATTAAAAAGAATTAATCATATGTAACTTGGAATTATAATCCAAATGGATAACTGGAAATAATTTGACCATTTAGATGGACAGTTTGCATTACTCCTGATGGCAAGTGGTGAAGATTTGCCAGTGAACATCAAAAAGACAAAAATTCAAGAAAGATATAAATTTACCAGTTAGAAATGCTGGACATGGGTTTTCAGGATCATCTTTGCATCTGTTTATACAGAACCTATCCATGGCTACCTAAGAAGAAAACAAGGCCTTTGGCTCATATTCCAACTCTCCTATGCCATTTTTCTTCATGCATGCAAATTTCAGTTAAAATTGAAGGAGAATCCTTATTTCTTTCTAAGTCAATGACAACACATTTTCTGAAGTAGTAAGGAACCAAGGCTACCAATCATGTCATAGTTCAGAAAATGTATACTGACCTCCAGCTATGCCCCAGAGTGACAAGAGTCATAAGAAAAACATGGACATGGTACTTTATATAATGTGTACTTGCTTGATAGTAAGCATACAGAAAGTAGCATAAAACAAATTAAAATATACATTAAGCAAATAAGTCCTCATTCTGAAAATGTGGTTTATCCTGTAAGAAGTGAGATATTTTGATAGAACAGGAAGTGGGGAATGTTTTAGACAGAGTGATCTAAGAAGAGATACTTTTTTGTTTTCATTATTTTCATATTTCTTTGTTTTGCAGTACTTGGGGGCTAAACCCAGGGCCTCATGAATACTTTGCAAGTACTCTACCACTGAGCTGCACCCATAGCACTTTTTTAAATTTTTAAATTTTTTATTTTGAGACAGGATCTCACTAAGTTAAGGAGGCTTTGGTCTTGAACTTGCTCCTCCTGCCTCCTGCCTCCCAAATTGCTAGGATTACAGGCATGTGCCATTATACTTGGCTGAAAACTTTCTTATTAAGTTAGAGAATGTAAAATTCATGAAAAGAAACAATAATAATAATTTAGGTCTGGAATAAAAGAAAGACATTTTGGTTAAGGACAAATAGTAAGGCATTATGTCAGAACAAAATGGACAATGGAAAGAGTAGTTCATTTAGAGAAGGATACACAAGTCAAAACACAAAGCATAATTTTTGAGGTTATAGAATTATCTGATGGTTCTCATGGCCATTGATATACTGGAGAAAGGCCCTGAAAGAAGTCCATTGCTAACTATTATGACTTGGATCTAAATGTCCCTCAAGGCCATGTTTTTAAACATAGGGTCCAGTTGTTGGTGGTATTTGTGAAGGCTATGGAAAATTTGGAAGTTAGGATTCTAGCTTGGTGATGCTCACTGGGGGAGGGAGAGGGAGGCCTGGAGTTTTTACCCAGACCCATGACTTCAGTCAGTCTCTACTTTCTGATTATGAAGGTGTAAGATTATCTCCCATGGCTGCTGCCATGCCTGCCCTGCTGCTGTGCCTTCTTCTCCTATGGACTAAAATCTTCTAACTGTAAGCTCCCAATAAATCTCTCTTCCCCATAAATTTGCCTAGGCCAGTTTCTCTGCCACAATAATGATGAGTTGACTAATACAGAAAATTGGTACCAAAGAGTGGGGTTATTCCTGAGCAGACACTTTACCATGTGATTCTTAGGCCACTGGAACTTGTTTTCAGGTGGAGTTTGAAAGAGTTTGGAGATGTACATGAATAAAGCTAGAATGCTATAAACAGATCTTTAGGGGAAGTTCTGGTGATTTTGGAAGACCAGAACACCACAGTTAATAGAAATGCAGACAGGGCTCCAAGGGATTCAGAGGAAAATGAGGACTCTATTGAACACTAGATTAGAGGCAATTTGTGTTATATTCTTGGAAAGAGCTTGTGCACCTTCTGCCCCTGTCCTAAAGACTTTAATGAAGCTGAATTTAAAAAGTAATGGACTAATTGACTTGGAGAAGGAAATATCAAAAAGGCATAATGGTCAGGCTGTATATTGGTTGTTACTTTCTGGATTTAGCAAGATTTATGTTGGAAAAAGTGAAAGAATAGAACAGAAGGAACAGAAAATATGCAGTTTAAAGAGGAAAAAAGCCAAAGTGGTAAGGACTTGCTTGAAGTTGCTATAGATAGGGCTGGTTCAGGCAATAGGAGGATGATTGTTAAACAGATAAGCATCTGGTAACAAAAGCAATGCACTTGGCACTGGAATAAAGATACCTTTGAGGAACAGAAAGAACCAGTCCAGTCTCCCCCATCTAAGGCTGCCAAGTGTGAAGTGAAAAGATGTTTGAAAAGAAAGTGATGAAAAGTGAATGCCTCCAAGATGCCCTGATGCAAGGGGTCCATCCAGGGAAATGGTTTCTTGGTGTGGGCATACAAAGGCCACCACTATAACCATGGTCCGAAATGGCTCAGCTACCCCTCACTGACAGCAATCCTTGGTGACATAACGTTGTAGTTTCTGTAGGAATGAAGAATATGAGAATTGAGAGGTTATAGAGGCTGCCATGAAGGTTCCAAAAGAAATGCCAGGCAATCTGTTTCATGAACAGTTGCCCTGGGAAGAGTGCCTGAAGAGCTTATATCTGAAGCTTTGAGGGTAGTTCCTAAGCAGCAGTAGAGACCCCAGGATTTTGGAGATGCTACCAGTAATGGATGGATCCAGCTCAGGAAGGCCAATGTATTGCTAAGGGAGGCCAAAGAGATAGAGCAACGCAAGCCTCTTCAAGACCAATGATACAATAAGCTCTCATCTACCATACTTGGAGAACAAAGTTTAGGGCAGGTGAAGCTCCAGAGAAGGTAACATTGTACAACTCTCTAGTAAGCCTTCCATGTCAAATTTAATGTCATGTTTGGGAAAGAGTAAGCCATTGTGATTTAGAAAGGCAGCATCTAGGTTGGTACATCTGAAAATTAATAAAACAAAAAAGAAAAATCTTATGAAAAAAATAAAACAAACCACTGGACATGGTGGCACAGGCCTATAATCTCAGCAACTAGGAAAGCAGAAGAGGAGGATTCCAAGTTCAATGCCAGAGGTAGCCTGTATAAATTAGCAAAACCTTGTCTCAAAAAAAAATGTGTTGGGTGTACAGCTCAGTAGTAAAGTACTTGCAAAATCATGTATAAGGCTGTAGGCCAACTTCTAGTACCCTAAAAAGAAGAATGAATGAATGAATAAAAATGACTGGTATTGATAAATTTAATGAAAAATAGGATGGAGCAACTTTATTGATGTAGAGGAATCCACCATAAGAGCTAAAGTCTTTGCAAGAACCGAAAGAAATGATTCCACTATGCAGTTGTTTAGCTCTTGAAAGCTTAGGGGGGAAAATGAGGATCTACAACTAGTGATATAAAATACTATAAATGTCATGACATAGGAAGCAGAGAGGTATGATGACGTTCAGAGAGCTAGACATACCTACAACAGGCAAAACAGTATTATTAGTGCTTCTCTGCTATTCATAGGGTTTTTAAAGGCTGATTGTTTTCTGAGAGTGGGTTGCTGGGTTCTTCTCCCAAGGCTACAGCACTTGGTGTTTCCAGGTGGTCTCCCATCCAAGTACAAACCAGGCCCAACCATGCTTAACTTCTGACATCTGATGGGATTGGACGCCACAGTGATACAGCTGTAGGCCCTGAAATAATTAGCTATTGAAAACCCTATGAATAGCAGAGAAGCACTATTAAATACTATGCCTGATGATGAGCCCCCCAGGCTGGAAGGCATTCAAAAGATGACTAAGAAAGAGTTGTCTCCTCAAAGCAGAGTTGACATTAATGATGGGAATGGAGTAAATCCCCAAGGACCTGCATTTGCTGATGTGGCATGACTCAAAATGGGAGGAACAATTGTAAATATCCATCAATAATTGGAACATGGAATGTACGTAGTATGAATCTAGGAAAATTGGAAATCACCGAAAGGGGAATGGAGTGCATACACATTGACATTCTGGGTAGGTGTGAGCTAAAATGGACTATCATGAGCCATTTTGAATCAGATAATCATATGGTCTACTATGGCAGGAATGACAGATTAAAGATAAATGGGGTCACATTCATCGTCAAAGAGATATCTCAAAATCTATCCTGAAGTACAGTGCTGTCACTGATAGAATAATATGCACATGCCTACAATGAAGGCCAGTTACTATGACTATTATTCAACTTTACACACCCACAATTAAAGCCACAAATGAAGATTTTTACCAGCTCCTGCAATCTGAAATAGATCAAACATGCAATCAGGATGTACTGATAATTATTGGTAACTGGAATGCAGAAGTTGAAAACAAGGCTCAGTACTCAGAAAATACGGCCTTGGTGACAGAAACGATGCTGGAGATCCCATGAGGTAGTATTTTATCAAATCAATGATCTTTTCATTGCAAATCCATTTTTACACCAACATAAATGGTGAGTAACACATGGAAGTCACCAAATGGAATATACTAGATTGAAATTAACTACATTTCTGGAAAGAAACAATGGAAAAGCTCAATATCAAAATTCAGAACAAGATAAGGTGCTGATTTGGGATCAGACCATCAACTCTTTATATGCAGGTTCAAACTGAAACTGAAGAAAATTAGAACAAATATATGAGACCCAAGGTATGACCTTGAGTATATCCCACCTGAGTTCAGAGACCACCTCAACACCAAGTTTGATGACTTAAACCCTAATGATGGAAAACCAGACGAGTTGTGGCATGACATCAGACATCATTCATGAGGAAAGCAAAAAGGTTATTTAAAATACAGGCAAAAAGAAAAGGCCAAATTACATGTCAAAAGAGCCTCTGAAACTTGCCCTTGAATGCCAAGCAGCTAAAGTAAAAGGATGACTTGATAAAGTTAAATAACTAAACAGAAGATTTCAAAAGGCAGCTTGGAAAGACAAAATCAAATATTATAATGACAAGTGCAAAGAGCTGGAGATGGAAACCCAAAAGGGAAGAACATACTCTGCTTTTTTCAAAGTTAAAGAATTGAAGGAAAATTTTCAAGCTCCAAGTGGATTCTACAGGGAAATATGAAATGATGCAGGAAACACTGAAAGAGCATGGAAGGAATACAAAGAGTCATTATACCAAAAAGAATTGTGGATGACCACCCATTTCAAAAGGCTGCATATGCTCAGGAACCAAGGATGATGCAGAATAAAGTGGGAGCTGCTTTAAAGGAATTGTCAGAGCACAAGGCTCCTGGAATTGATGTAATACAAATTGAGATGTTTCTACAAGCAGATCCAGCACTGTAGGTGCCCACTTTTTTATGTCAAGAGATTTGGAATAACAAAGAAACACTGCCAAATATAGTGCCATGAAATGAGCCCACCAGGTTGAAAGGTATTCAAGAAACTACTGGAAAACAGTTACCTCTTACAAGTAGAGTCAAAATTAATGATGAGAATGGAGTAAAGCCTTGGGACCTCCTTTCGCTGATGTGACATGACTAAAAATGAGAAGAAACATAATGGCTGCAACAATGGCTCAAACACAAAAAGATCATGTGCATGATACAGTGTTGGATAGTGGTTCACTCTATTCTACATAGGGTTGCTATGAATTGGACCTGACTCAATGGCACTTAACAACAGCAACAACAGAATAAATTTAGAGGTCTAATATAAAGAATGATGACTATAAGTAATAATTTGCTTCTTTGTACTGAAAATTTGCTATTTTAGTTACTCTTTCCACAAAAATACTAATTGTGTGGGGTGATGGATATGTTAATTTGCTTGAGAAGTAAATATTTCACTATGTATATGAAAACATCATATTTTACACCTTAAAATAAGGTGTAAATCCATGAAAAAGTGTGGCATACCCATGCAAGAATGATTATTGTGGCTGCAATGAGGTCAATTTTGCTGAGACAAAAAATGAAAGTAATGAATTCAGTACACCTTTTAAGAGACCTATTATATAGCCATGTTCTTGGAGCCATACCACTGTGGCATCCAGTCCTATCAGATCTTGGAAGCTAAGACGGGTCAGGCCTGGTTAGTACTTGGATGGGAGACCACCAGGAACACCAGGTGCTATAAGCTTGGGAGAAGGACCTCTCAACCTACTCCCAAAAAGCAATCAGCCATTGAATATCCTGTGAATATCAGAGAAGCACTGACAATATTGTTTTGGCTGTTATACGTCGGGTCACTATGAGTCAGACAACAACAAAATAGCACCTAGCAACAATGACAATTTCATATCCATAAGATAAAAACTTCATCTAGATTGTCAGAAACCACCACAAAAATAATTAGTTTGATCTAAGGATCCTTAATGTACATTAGGCTATTGTACATGTTTTAATGAAGACTGATAATCTTGTAGGTCACATGACTGTTATTCATCCTTGGCAATATTATTCTGAACATTTAGTCCAGTCGCTGAATGTTGAAAAAAACATTATATTTGTGTGTGTGTGTGTGTGTGCATGTGCATGTGTGTGTGTTTGCTTATTTGAGTGTGTGTGCTGTGTGTTTGTACAAACACATTTATTCATAGAAAATTAATTGAAGGCCTATCATGCTAGGTACTGGAGACCCAAGTATGAACAAACAAATCCCCAATCATTATCTTTAAGATGTTTATATTTTACCAGTTTTTCTTAGGAAGTAGTTATCAACAATTTTTTTCCTCCTTTATGTCTACCCACAAATATACTATTCAGGTTTTCTGACAAGAACTTTTGTAAAGCTCCATCTCTCCTAAACTTTGTCGTATATGAAATTTATTGTCTAGAGCTACTTTCTTGCTCTTGTTTCCATTGTCTTTTTTTTCTTTTTGTACATCTTTTTTTTTTTTTACCTCCAAATGGTCTTACTTTAATGAGTTAATATTTGACTTGGTAAATATATTTTTTCCAGGATCTTATGGATTTTTATTCCCCCCAAGGAACCAAGAGTCTTAATCCCCATTTTGGCTGTAATATGGAAGACTCAAAGTCAGTATAAATAAAGAGTGACTTGAAGTATGTATTGTGAATAAAGTATGTATTTTGAATAAAATGCTGCAGCATTTTTGTATGCAATTATAGTTGTAGAAACACTGTTTTGAGTAAAATACCCTGACTGTCCAGCTTTCTTTGATTTCCTGTCTGTGTTATTCTCTGCCTCTGCTTTTCTCTCTAGAGTCCCTAAACTCTGTCATCCTGCCTCCTGCAGCCCAGACATAGAGTTTTGTGGTGCTCATATCACTGCGTTCTCCTCATAGGACTTGCTCCCCAGAATACCCAAGCTAATATCACTTTCACTAATGGAAGTGGCCACGTGGGACTTAGCAAGGCAAAGGCAAACCAGCTTAAATATGCCTCAAACTCAGACACTCTATCTTATTCTGGAGATGAACATATCTTCCTCATAATTTACATGGACTTTGCCAGTCTCACTGTGACCAGATTCATCACTGTCTGCAAGTATAACTCCAGGAAAAGATAAAAAGCAGGAGGGGAAAAGGACTAAAATACTCTGGGATGAAAAATGCCACATAGGAAAAATAGGTTCTCAAATTTTTTCAACCAAACCCCATAATCATTCAAATTTCTAAAGCCTTTTTGGGTCAGGTGGCATATACCTATAATATCAACAACTTGGGAGGTGGAAGAAGTACCAATTTTTTTTTCCTAAGACTAAGGTACAGTTCTTCCATTTTTAGAATGACCAGTGACATTCTATAGAAAATAAGTATGTTTCTAACAATTATGCATGAATTGATGGTGTCTTTACTTAGAGTTAATATTGATAAAGTTTTGGAAATTGCTCCTTGTTATTGTTGTTGTTAGGTGCTGTCAAGTCAGGTCCAATTCATAGTGACCCTATGTACAACAGAATGATATACACTTACACTGTGCCATACCATGCACTAAGTCAGTGCTTCTCCGCTATTCACAGGGTATTCAATGGCTGACTGTTTCGGGAGTGGACTATCATGTCCTTCTCCCTAACCTATAGCACCCAGTATTCCCAGGTGGTCTCCCATCCAAGAACTTACCAGTTTGACCCTGTTAGCTTCCAAGGTCAGACAGAATCAGACACCAGGGTGGTACAAGTGTAATCAAATTGATGATGTCTTTACTTAGAGTTAATACTGATAAAGTCTTGGAAATTGCTCCTTAGAGCTCAGATAAAACATTGCCATTGGACCTAGAAGTCCAATAATATCCTAATGTCACTATCACACAGAAAATTGTCATCTATTATATTCTTGATAGTGGATTATTCAGTGTCTACCTGAAACTGCCAACTGACAGTGAGATTCTGGTTTTATACATCTGTCTTTTCTGTTTGGAAACAACTCTGTCATGGAGTCTTATCCTCTATTGAACTGAAGTTTACATTTTTAATTTTAACACTCTTTATTTGCCAGATATCTATCTTGACGACAGTAAGTATTTTTTCCCTTAAGTATACAAAGAATCTCAGAATATCAGAGGACAAAATTACCAGAATTATGAAATATTCCAGCTTATGCTGTCAATTCAAGAACTTTCATTTCCCTTAGCAAAGTTCTTTAAAAACAGCAAACAAAACAAACTTAACATTGCTTTGTTCATCTCTCACTTAAACTTTGTATAGAAGAGCAAGAAAATTTCTATTTCTAGAGTACCAAATCCTCTAAAAAATTGTGCTAATAACATATTTGTTGTTGTTGTTGTTAGGTGCCATAGAGTTGGTATCCGACTCATAGCGACCCTCATAGGGTTTTCAATGGCTGACTATTTCGGGATTGCCTTGGGAGTGGATTGCCAGGCCCTTCTCCCATTTTTGTGGTGCTGGAGATTGAACTCGGGTCCTCAGAGACTGCAGCGCAGCACTCTACCAACTGAGCTAATCCCAGCCCAACATATATTTAGCATCCATTATTGTGAATCAAAGGCAGATTTAAGCCTTACTACAAGTTTTGTCTTTTATGTCTCACCTAATTTTTGACAAGAGGAAATGGATATCAAAGCTTAAACAACCTGATCACATCACATGGAATAGGGGCCATGACTGAGAGTGCATCCCTTACTTGTGTTTTTCCAAAGAATTTTGGTGTTTTCACTATGCCTTGTTGCCTTCTAGGAGACCTGCTGATCATTAACACATGATGTGCCTTTTAGCAAATTCAGTCAAAATATGAAATATTCATATCTGAATCAAGCAACTTGTGTAGTATAAGTGCTACAATTGTAGTTTACCAGACAGAGCATCCTATTTTATGTGTGTATATATTTACAGTGGATTAACAACAGCAACAATTAATAAAAACTCCATTTACACTTTCTAAAATATAAGCATAACTTTTTTATTTGTTTATGTTTTGTTTTAAAGGCTTGGCATATGACTGTTTTAAAAACCTAATTATTCACCAGAAACTTGAAACAAACTCATTACCCTTAAAAATAATTAGGCAATATACTAAATTAGGGCATGAAATTACATGGATACA
>VMDO01038777.1:0-13206 GCA_007922755.1 Pedetes capensis
TTTGTATCTTTTAATGCTGATCAAGTATGACATTTATCAGTTTTTGCCTATAAACAATATTATTAGGCATAAGGAACATATTTCCTACTCAGTGAGTTATAATACAGGCTGCATTTATTATCTATAGTTCTTGTCAGTGTAGTGGTAAATATATCTCACAGTTGGATACACAAAATTAAGTCATTTAATGGATTTGTAGTTCAGTTGATTGAGGTCCACAGGTCTCTGTGCACTTCTGGAAGCCATTTTACTTCTTTTGTAATTTTCATTCACTGTCATTTCCACTTGGCTGCTGTCCTGCGTCTAGTCAGAGTATAAAGCACTGAAAATGGTATCAGAGCTGTGATAAAATTGTGTTTAAAGGTACCTTTACACACAAACTCTCTCTCTTTCTCTCTCTCTCTCCCCCTTCGCTCTTTCTCTCTGAAGTTTATTCAGATTGTTTTGAAAATTGACATCTTTTCTGCTGATAGAATTGAGATGTGTCTACTTATACTAAATACATATCCACTGTGGCTTTCTATTTAAACATGTAAGATAAAACATAACATATGCAAAAAAACCTGAATTTCAGTATATAAGTCAATGGTTACAATAGTGAGATTAACTTTTAAGTAAAAAACATTTGCTATTTTTATATATTTCAAGTAAGTAATGGTGTACATTTAGAAAAATAAATTCACATCCACTTTCATTCTTTGAAATACACCATATATATTTTGACACTTTATCTCAGGAAACAGATCAAATCTTAGGAAAGTAAATTTGCCTCAAAATGGTTTAGTGTTAATAGTTCAGTGCTTTTAAGACCTTGACAGGATGTAAGGATTTGTTCTTCATTTTTCAGTGCCAACAGTATTCTGATTCAAAAATCACCAACACAGCATTTTTTTCCCATTGACTCTGTGAGAACATTAGCAAATCTCAAATAAATAGAAGCTCTACATTCTGGAGAAGCTCTGAAAAGCAGGCTGAATTCCAGGTGGAAACCTCAATCTGGTCACTGAAATAAGTTTTAATAAGCATACTGGAAGTTAAATGAGAAAAAGCTAACAAATGTTCATTATGTTCATCTGTGGAAATACTTGAGTTAAAAATAAATAATATATGTGTAGTTTTTCAACATCATTTCCTTGATATTTTATAGGAAAATAAATACAAAATTAGGAAAGTATTTTTGATAATTACAAATCACATTTAAAGTACGATATCAAAAGTCTCTATGTCAATAATTTATAAAACAAAGATTTATACCCATTATGAAGTATCATTAAAATATTACATAGAATAATACCAGAATGAAGTTATGAGAGACATAAATACATATAGGTAAATAAAAGTTATAATAAAAGAAATCTTTTTTTGACAGTGCTGGGATTTAGCTCAGTGGTTGAGCGTTGGTCTGGCATATGCAATGACCTGAGTTCAATCCCCAGCACTGCGAAAGAAAGAAAAAGAAAGAAAGAAAGAAAGAAAGAAAGAAAGAAAGAAGAAAAAAATACATTTCATAATTGGAATATTTCACCATAAGTAAGGAAGGAATGTGGTAAACATTTGACATCCTTAGCATAAGCAGTTGCACATTGGTATAGTTATATCTTCTAATATTTCATGATGATATTAATCAATTCTATTGAGTTACTGCTTGACATATTAAATATGAACAACTCTTTTTTGTTGCTGTCAAAGATGCTATGACATGATTTTCTAAGAAATGTATATTTAGAGCAATAAGTCAAAATTGAAAATTCTACAATTTAGAAACAGGAAGCCCCTACTTGGGAAAGATACTACTTGAAAATAAATACATGAGAAAGGTATATAGATATAGATATAGATATAGATATATAGATATACATATATAGACATATAGATATATGCACCCCTCAAGTTGCTAGGATTGTAGATATGTGTCACTGCTACACCCAGAGGTTCTTTCCTTCATTTCTTTCTTTCTTTCCTTTCTTTCTTTTTCTTTCTTTTTCTTTCTTCCTTTCTCTCTCTCTTTCTTTTTTCTTTTTCTTTCTCTTTCCTTCTTTCTTTCTTTCTTTCTTCCCTTCTTCCTTTCTTCCATTCTTTCCCTCCCTCCCTTCCTTCCTTCCTTCCTTCCTTCCTTCCTTCCTTCCTTCCTCCCTCCCTCCCTCCCTTCCTTCCTTCCTTCCTTCCTTCCATCATCTCATTTTGCTTTGCTAATAATGAAGGAAAGAATCTCTGGGTGTAGCAGTGACACATATCTACAATCCTAGCAACTTGAGAGACAAAGGCAGGAGAATTACACTTTAAAGGCCATAGGCAGCCTGTGCAACTTAGAACTTATCTCAAAAATAAAATAATATGCTGGGCGTGGTGGCACACACCTGTAATCCCAGAGGCCCTGGATGTGGAGGTAGGAGGATCACAAGTTCCAGACTAGAGGTAGTCTGCATAATTTGACAGAACTCTGTCTCAAAAAAGTTAAAAAAAAAAAAGGGGGGGAGGACACTATTGTCAGTGCTTCTCTGCTGTTCATAGGTTTTTCAAGTTGGACTGATTTTTGGGTAGGGGTTGCTGGGTCCATATCCTAATCCTACAGCACCGGGTGTTCCCAGGCAGTCTCCCATCCAAGTACTAACCAGGCCCGACCCTACTTAGCTTCCAAGTTCTGATGGGATCCAATGACACAGGGCTATAGCTGCAGGCATCAATCATTAGTGAAGGAATATTCATCAGTGGCAGGCTATTTGGAGTTCTAGTAAAAAAGACATGAACTGTCTGTTGCAGTCCAGCTGCAGCCTAGGATCCAGGGGTTCCTGAAGGCACATGAGGAGTCCGCAATTGGTAACAGACACAGCAGCTCAGAGGCAATGTGGATCTGTTCCGTTTATTGTTCAGATAGCCAAATTTTTTTACACAACTTTTTTAGGCTTAGGTCAAGCAAGTAGTAAGAATATGTGCAGTTTTACACACACTTAATAGTCATAATAGCCCATAGTTTAAAGCATAAACTTTACTGTGTTTAGATAACAAACACCTGGAAGGTCTGTCTCTTCCCAGCCTCTTTATAAATGATAAGCTATAATAGGGTATTTGGACTGTATCCTTATTTATCATTTTAACCCCTTATATGTTTCTAGGTAAGGCAGTGGAGGGTCAGGCTGATCAGAACAATAGCTTCTACTCTCACTCTCTAGTTGGGAACCAAGGTCTGCCTTTAGATAGGTAAGTATAGCCATGTGCTAATATTGTCAAGAGGCTTTTGTACTGTGGGAAGAGGCCTATATATATTTTTTATGGTTTTATTATTTAATTATTTATACGTGTGTCACCCCATTGAGTCCACACTATGAAAAATGGATATTTTAACTTATTAGATTATTTTGCTTATTGGAGGGCTGCTGGTACAAAAACTGTAGTCTGTGTTGACTCAAGGAGTTCACACTGTTGGCAGTCATTCAAGAATTTTCTATTGCAGGCCTAGTAGGGAGTTTTCTTAATTGCTGCTCTGAATTAGCACTGCTCACAGAATTAGAAGACTATATATTTACATTCATTACTTGTTTTTCATTAATTTTCCCCGAAATCTACATTATGAAGAAAACAGTGACCAATTCAAATTTAGGGAAAAGAAAAGATGAGATTCCAAGTCCTTTTCCATGATGAGACCTTCTTTTGGAGGTACTCTTCTCCTTTCGGCAGACTTTTCCTCTGAAGGCTTTGAGGTACTTTTCCCCTTTCAGTGGACTTTCCCTCTGATGCCCTTTTAAAGGTACCCTTCCTCATGTGGGGACTCAGTTTACCCATCATGAGTGGAACTGGACCTGGCAACTGTCAGTGATGTATAACTACTGGAGTGACTCAATTCTGGGAGATTGAGAGAAATCTCTATTCAGAGACCACATCCACGGTTTTCTGAGTCTCACTTCTCAGAGGTAGAGGAATAACTCGTTTGTGAGAATCCATCCTTTGTGGTCTTATTTTTGGGAACTTGAGAGATCTCTGTTGCAAAGACCCCTCTCCAGCCAATAGAGTCTCAATTCTGGGAGGCTGAGAGATATGAATGTTGTAAGGAACCCTTCAGCTTTGGGGGACTTACTTCAGGAAGGTTGAGAGAAATATCAGTTGCAAACTTGGGGCTCCTGACAGGGATTTGAGAATCACTGGTCTTGAGATGACTTTCCTGCAACTTTTCTGATATCAGCACCTGGGCTTGGTAAAAAATATGTCCTGTTATCATGTTTATCTACATATTGTGTCTTCATCTTGTTGTTTTCTTTTGTCTAATTACTTTCTCTCCTGTTTCCTCTTTTACAATCTGAAAGCCAGTTCTCCAATTGTAGGTCTCTTCATCCTAAACCCTCTCTGATATTAAAAAGGGGGCATCATTGAAAGGGCACCTGTAGAGTAAAAGATTATAAAAGATATTGGGGATTGAAGAAGAAATTTTTTTTACATTTTCATGATTTCAATATACAGAAAAATGCCACCCATCAGTCCTGTGCTTTAATATTCAGTCCACAGATGGTGGCGCTATGTGTGGAGGCTATGGAAAGTTCAGGAAGGAAAATATAGCTTTTTGGAAATGGCTTCCTAGGGGTGGGCATTTGGAGGTTTATACCTTGGACCCATAGCCCCTGTCTCTCTCTCTGCCTGCTGCCCCATGATATGTGAAATCATTTGCCACAGACCCAGCTACTTTCCTTGCCTCCATACCTTGCCACCAAACCTTGTGACCATTATGGACTAATCCTCTGACTGTGAGCTACCAATAAACTTCTTCCCTCATAAGTTTGTTTGGATTGGCTTTTCTTCTATAATGACAAGAGCTGACTAACACGTGTACCAAGTGAGTGGAGTCCTTCTTTCCCCAGGAATATATGACAAGGGCTCATGTTCCTTGTGCCTGGAGCCATAGCCCTGTGGCACCCAATTCCATTAGATCTCAGAAGCTAAGCAGGGCCAGGCCTGGTTAGTACTTGGATGGGAGTCGACCTGGGAATACCAGGTCCTATAGGCTTGGGAGAAGGACCCAGCAACCCCTTTACCCCCTCCCAAAAATCAATCAGCCATTGAAAACCCTATGAATAGCAGAGAAGCACTGACAATAGTGTTTCACCTGTTGCATGTAGGGTCGCTATGAGTAGAATACTGACTTGATGGCACACAACAAAAACAACATGTTCCTTGGGCTATCTGCTCTGGGTCTGGTCTGATGAAACAGAAAGTAACATTTTCAGAAAGATCAAGAGAGACTTTCTCAGGAGGAGTGTGCATAGAAAAGATTATTTGCCATACTCATTGAAGATGTACTCATCAGATTAAAAAATAAATTGGATAAGAAATATTTACCTAGAGAGGTCTCCACATTATGGCTTTTTAACATTTTAGTTGGCCATGTTAAAATTCATTGCAAAAGAAATATTTATTTGTAAGAGTTTCCCTCCCTATTGATATTATCTCTTTAAATAAGAAAAAGATATTAACTTGAATCTGAGTAATAAGCTTCATCTTTTGAACTTTTTCTTTCACTAAATTTGCTTAAGACCTCAATGGTGTTTATGTTATGTGTCTTTGAGATGTACATTTTCTTTCTTTCTTTCTTTCTTTCTTTCTTTCTTTCTTTCTTCCTATGTTTATTTATTTCTTCCTTTCTCTCTCTTTTTTCTTTTTTGTAGTACTGAGGGATTGAACCCATGGCTTCACACATACTTTGCACATACTCTACCACTGAGCTGAATTCCCGGCTCCTCTTTTGTATTTTTTAGCTTGAGACAGTGTCTTGCTAAGTCATGTATGTCATCTCTCGTGTGAAACTCAAAATCCTCCTGCCACAGCTTCACAAGTTGCTGTGATTACAGGTGTGCACCAATAGGCCCAGTGATGTGCAAATCTTCTACTTTGTTTGTACTGAGTCATTATCTTTAGAAGGGCAGTTTTAGGAGTAAGGGTCATTAATATAGCTAATAATAATAATAATAATAATAATAATAATAATAATAATAAAGAATATTAATAGAAGCAAACACAAATGACTGATTTAAATGAAAATTATAAAATCTTTGGGGGTTTTGACATATTTATATGTGGCTGTGTATATATTATATAGTAGGTCTGCATGTTGTGTTTATGTTTGCATATTGTTGTATAGAACCAATTGGCTTATACATGAGTGAGTGCTCATATAAGTTAAGGTATTGAATTAGCCCAAATATCTTTTAGTACACCTGATTAAAACATACTTGACAAATAAATTAATTCTCATTCGTTCATAAAAGTAGCGATGTAGTAAAACTATTAGCATATGCTTTGGCCTAGATTTCTAGCCAGTCAGGATTATTGTTACCTCTGTTAGATATTTAAAGTATAATATTAATTGATTTTTATTTCAAGTATAGTAAATTATATGTTTTTTATTGGCAATGAAATAATTTAAAGTACTGACTATGCTTGCCTGATACCTTAGTTTTCATAGGTAATCTAGAGATAAGTGTTAAAAAATAAATAAGGTAGAAAAATATAAAGGAATAGATGTTTATAAATATATGTGTTGTTGTTAGGTGCCCTCGAGTCGGTGTTCAAATCATAGCGACCCTATGTACAACAGATGAAACACTATTGTCAGTGCTGCTCCGCTATTCATAGGGTTTTCATTGGCTGATTGTTTTTTGGGAGTGGGTTGCAGAGTCCTTCCATAAATATATGTAGAGGTCAAATGTCATAGTGATGATGTATAAGTTAAGGCATGAGTCACCATGCCTGGGGCCATGGATTAGTTACACTAGTAACTTACTCTCACAGCAAGAGATGAGCAGTGAGTGAATGAATGAAGCTTCATCTGCATTTTGAGCTGCTCCTCATCACTTGAATCATCACTGACCATGCTCTCACCCTGGGTCTTTGGAAAAATTGTCTTCCATAAAGCCAGTCCCTGGTGCCAAAATGTTTTTGGACAGCTTAGTATGGTACTGAAATATTAATTGCTATAATTTTTTAAAGTTTTTTAAAATGCTTTCAAAGGTCAAAATTTAATTCATTGATATAGAAAGAAGACTTTAATTCCCATGATTAAAGCACCAATGTCTTCTTAAAATATTGATCTACTCTCAGAAATATTTACAAAGAACTGTCTTAGTGAAAAAAATTTTCTTATCAATATAACCTCATATGCTTTTGGTTGTCTATTAGAGTTTTATGACTTAGTAACGCTAAATTTAAAAAGATGCTTTATTTAAATATCTGCTTGAAAGTCCTTAAATGATCACTTTATAGCTTTTAGTTAGATAAACACCTCCTATTGTAGTATTTTAGGTTATATATAGGTATATCTCCTATATACCTGAAATAGATGAAGAGAGAGAGAGAGAGAGAGAGAGAGAGAGAGAGAGAGAGAGAGATAGTTGTTGTTGTTAGGTGCTTTTGAGTTGAGTCCAATTCATATTAACCCTATGTACAGAGGAATGAACCACTCCTCAAATCTGTGCCAGGTACACAATATTATTTATGTTTAAGACCATTGTTGCAGACACTGTGTCAATCCATCTGGTGGAGGGTTTTCCTTTTTGCATTGACCTGGCATTCTCCCAAACATGATGTATTTCTCCAAGGATTGGTCTCTCCTGACTTCATGTCCAAAATACATAAGACACAGTCTAGACATCCTTCCTTCCAAGGAGCACTCTGGTTGCACTTGTTCTAGGACAGATCTGTTGGTTCTTTTGGCAGTCCATGCTGTATTCAATAATCATCTCCAGCACCGTAATTCAAAATCATCAATTCTTCTCGTCTCTCTTGTTCAATGTCCAGCTTTCACAACCGTATGATGAGACTGAAAATACTATGGCATGAGTTAGACACACCTTCATCTTCAATGTGATATGTTTACCTTTCAATACTCTAAAGAGATCTTTTGCCACAGCTTCTCCCAAAGCAATGCATCTTTTGATTTCTTGACTGCTGCCTCCATGAGTGTTGATTGTAGAACCCAGTAAAGCAAAATCATGGACAACCTCAATCTTTTCTCCATTTATTGTGAAGTTGCATACTGACCCAGTCGTAAGGATTTTTATTTTGTTGATGTTTAGTCATAACCCATATTGAAGGCTATGATCTTTGATCTTCATCAGTAAATGTTTTAAGTCCTCTTCACTTTCAGCAAGCAGAGTTGTGTCATCTGCACAGCACAGGTTTTTAATGAGTGTTCCTCCAATTCTGATGCTACGTTCTTCCTCATAAAGTCCATCTTCTCAGATTATATGGTCAGCATATAAATTGAAAAGATATGGTGAAGGGATATAGCCTTGACATACACCTTTCTCAACTTTAATCCAGGCAATGTTTCCTTGTTCTTCTTAAACAACTGCCTCCTGGTTCATGTACAGATTCCTCATGAGTACAATTAGGTGCTCTGGTATTCCCATTTTTCTAAGTGTTATCCATAATTTGTTATGATTCACATAGTCAAATATATATATGGGGCTAATTATGCTGTCTGAGATTTGTCTAAATGTTATGTAAAGGTTTGTAGAATTAATGGTACATAAGCGTAATACATGCAAAGTGACAGATAAATACTCTACTTTATACAATAGGCATTGTACCTAGAAATTACATAAAATTTTTAGTGAAACTTGGAATTTGTGATGCTAGCATTTGGTAACAGTCAGATTTGGAAAATAGTGGAAGGCAGTGTTTCCTTTTAAAATCTGGTCTGTATGTTTTCTATGACTGAATAGGTCTTTTGTAATTGTGTATGTGAAATGCATTTGTATATCAGGTTGTATATCTTTTGTAGCTACTAACACTGTCCCCTAAACTTGTAAAAGGTCAAAAACTATACTTTATTTCATAAAAAGTACTGTGGCCCCCCAAAATAAAGAGAGAGATAGTACAGAACTAAAGGCTTAAACACACTGTGAAAGGTTTCAGAATGTAATAAAAGAGTTTTAAAAAGGCCAGTTCACAAGCTACAAAACAGAAGGGCCCTGGAAGAGCATGTCCAAAGAAACAACTGAGAAAACTTCAGTTCGCAGGGGAAAGCCATGTCAGCAGATTGCACAGCTGATAGAAAGGCTGCTCATAAGGCACTGAAATTTACCGGAAAGACTGATTGGGAACCAAAGTGTCATGTAATTTCACCCAGCAGGTAATTATAACCAAAGACATATGTGCTATTAGTGGGATGGAAGAAAAGCCAAGGAATAGCCACACACAAACAAGCAAAACAGGAAATGACTGGACCCTTTAAATGAAACTCAAAATATGTCTAGGAATTCTGGAAACTTATGACTCAGCAAAATCAAAGTAGATATCACATGTGTCAACCCCACAAAACTAGTAAAAGGAGATCATAATAGATGGACCGTAACATACAATTGACTCATAATAACTATAAGAAAAGACTACACCAGACCATAAATTTGTCCAGAGACTATCAACATCTTACATACAAAGTTCTTTGGTAAAGACATATGCCTGGTAAGTGTTCAACCTTAGACTGGAATCACTTGTTCAATTATTGTGGCCAAAGATTGTTGTTATTTTGATAGTGTGGCAGGTACAGAAATCTTTATCATCCTATCCTGTCACTATTTTTGATCATCTTAACAGGAAATACATATAGTTTTAGTCTCTTTCAGGTTTTTCCACTCCATATGTTATTTTTTTGGAGAGAAGACACTCCTTCATAAAGGATGCACTTATTGATGATCATATAAATAATGTTTGTTGTTGTCAGGTAGTGTCAAGTCAGGTCCGACTCATAGAGATCTACATAGGGTTTTCAATCGCTAATTGTTTAAGGATTGCTTTAGGAGTGGACTGTCACGTCCTTCTCTCAATACAAAAATAGAGAGAAGAAAAATGGGGCTCTGAAGTCTTTTAGTGAGGAAGGGAAGAGGGAGAAAGCTACACTAGACCTAAAATGAGGCACTGAGCACTGTGTCAGGTGTTCTAGAATCTGCTCAAGGAAAGACACCAGTGGCCACAGTGTTCAGGGGGAAAATGCTAACAAGTTCTAACAGTATCCAGTCATATCTGTGGCATCTTAACTGGCAGAGATTATACCAAGCTCTCTAGAGGGTAACTCCAGCACCACTGAGGTGTTCTACCTGCATCTTTAGTGCCCACTGAGCACTATAGGTCAAATACAGTGCCCTGAAGTCACTTGCCTTCAGTGACTGAAGTTATTTAATCAAGACTCCCCCTTATGTCAATAAATCTATGTAATGCCTGAAATGTTCATTATCAGTACAGTGAAAGTTCCTTGTCCCACTCTCCTATCCCACATTTGGAAGTTAAAGCAATATTATTACTGCCTGACTTCAAGTAGTAACAGAATCTGAACAGAGGGGTATGAAGTGAGATGGGCTTTGAGGCACGGTGCAGTGTTAGTCATCAGGAAAAATCAATAGGCCTCATTGGCTATGAGAGGTCCAGATTCTCAGTTCCACTAGCTCTTCTGGGAATGTGGCCTTCATGCTATCTTACAATATTTCCATTGTTATTGCAGCATGTATTCAAGTATCACTTTGATAAAGAAACATTTTACTTCTTTTGTAGGCTTGCCTACAGAAAAATAGTGCCAAAGTAAGTTTTTTAGCTACAGAATTTTGTTATTTTTATTGTATAAACTGACTTTCTGTTGTATACCTCAGGCTTTATACTTTTGAATTATTGGCTAGTCATTGCAAAAGTCTTTAGATCTCCAAAGTAGAGGCCAAATCCCAAGACCCTGACCTTATAAAAGAAATCATATCAAAATTCCTGTTTTTTTTTATTTGTTTGTTGTTGAGTACTTGGAGTTTGAACCTAAAGTACTGTACCACAGAGATGCACCTCACACCCTTTGTATTTATTTTGTTTTATCTATTTTTGTTTGTTGATTTATTTACTTATTTATTGCAGTACTAGGTGTTTGAACCCAGAGCCTCATATGTACTTTGAAAGTGTTCTACCACTGAGCTGCACCCTCAATCCTTTTTAATGTTTTGTGTGTGTGTGTGTGTGTGTGTGTGTGTGTGTGTGTGTGTGTGTGTATGTGTGTGGTACTGGTGGTTGAACCCAGGGCCTTGTGCTTGCATGATCTGCTGGACCACTGAGCTGCACCCTCAGTCCATTTTTTTACTTTTTGAGACAGGGTCTCGCTAAATTACACAGACTACCTCTGGTCTCAAACTTGTGATCCTCCTGTCTCCACCTCCCGAGCTGCTGGGATTATAGGCATGTGCCACCTTGCCCAGCAATGTTTGATTTTTTTTAAATACTGTGAATGTATGCAGGCTGCCTTCAGCCTTGAACTTGAGATCCTCCTGCCTTTGCCTCCAAGTCTCTGGGATAACAGTTGTGTACAACTGTATCCACCTTTTTTAAAAATTAGCAGTAATTATTTTTAGAGTACAAGTTAATTGGTTTCAATATGAAATTTCCATACATACACATCATTGTACACTACTTCGATTTTCCTCCTCCATTACCTTTTTATGATCCCCTCCCTCCTTCATTCTGCTTTTCCCATCACTTATTAAATACATATCTGTCTCACTGAGTAGTCAAGAACAGGTTATTGTATCCCAAGTATGTGTGTGTGTATATATACACACACATATGCACATACATACATATATATACATACATATACACACATGTGTCTTCATCTCTATTCTGTTGCATTTGTTTCTCTCTTTCTCATTATTACAAGTTTAAAGATACTTAGGCCATAAAATATGTAGTATCTGTTGTTCTTGTTAGGTGTGGTTGAGTCAGTGTTTGACTCCTAGCAACCCTATGTACAATAGACAAAACACTATTGTTGGTGCTTCTCTACTATTCTTAGGATTTTCAATGGCTGATTGTATTTTTTGGGTGGGGAGTGAGTTACCACATCCTTCATCCAAGCCTACAGCACCTGGGATTCCCAGACAGTCTCTCATCCAAGGACTAGCCCGGTCCTACCTTGCTTAGCTTCCTAGATCTGACCGAATCAGAAACCACAGTAGTATGGCTACAGGCCCAATTTTTCTATAATTATATATATCTTAGAATATGTTCATTAATTTCTTTTAAATTTCAGCTTGAATTTTGTTAGAAAATTAAATTTGTAGATTGTTAATAATAATTTCAATATTTTAAATTTTATGTTTTTCATTCAAGAACACGGAAAAATTTATCCAACATATTATTTTTTATATGTAATTTGGATAGGCTGATGATGATAGCATTATGCAAATTGCTGTGAAGTGTTGCTTATTTTCTACAAAACACATATGAGTTAAGGATTTTCTGCTCATGAAAATTTGGTATCTATTTTATGCAAATCTGAACTTTCCTTTTCCTTTTTCCTTTTTTCTTCCTACAGGAATTATCATCTTGGCATTTGCTTTAGCAATCACCCAATAAATAAAATGTTACATTAGCATCAACTTGGAGCATAGATACCATTTATTATTTATTTTTATTTTTATTTTTGAGTCAGAGTATCATCAAGTTATGCAGTCTTTGCCCTCCAAAATACAATCTTCCTGCCTCAGCCTCCTGAGTATCAGGTATGTGCCTGGGTGCCATTTTAATATACCTTCAATTCATGTAGATGTGACTCATAATATACCTGCCACTTGAACATATCTTCAGCCAATTTATGCAAGACAAAAATTATATTTTATGTGCACATTTAGAACATAATTGTAAAACAAGAGTTGATCTTCTCTTCTGAAAAGAATCTTAAAAAGTGATGCACACTCTTATTTTGATAAGAACTTCTGCAGGTTTTCAATTTCATTTTGAATTACTTTGATATAACTATATAGGCATGTATCCTGTTCATGGCATGGTGTTGGGTAGTGCTTTGTTGTCCTGTACTAAGGGTCCATATAAATCAGATATGACTCAACAGCATCTAACAACAACAACAACATTTAAGATATATATATATATATATATATATATATATATATATATATATATATATATATATTTGTTGTTGTTGTTGTTGTTGCTAGGTGCCGTCGAGTCAGTATCTGACTCACAGAGACCCTCTTTACAACAGGGGAAACACTATTGTCAGTGCTTCTCTGCTGTTCATAGGGTTTTCAATGGCAGATTGATTTTTGGGAGGGGGTTGCCAGGTCCTTCTCCCAAGCCTACAGCTTCTGGTGTTCCCAGGTGGTCTCCCATCCAGGTACTAACCAGGCCCGACCCTGCTTAGCTTCCGAGATCTGACGGGATCAGATGCCACAG
>VMDO01038778.1:0-13208 GCA_007922755.1 Pedetes capensis
CCACCCATCCATCCATCCACCCATCCATCATCCATCCGCACACCCTTCGCTCACCTCCCCTATGTCCCCCACAGACCGTGAAGTAGCGTGTTTCACCCCGGGCTGGGCGAGGCCGGGGCGCTGGGGGCGCTGGAAGCTGGCAGAGGCAGCCGCCATGGGGAGCAACCCCAGGGAGCCGCCGGACTGGGTGGCTGCGGAGGCCGTGCACGCCCAGGTGGGGTCCCCCGCGGCCTCGACGTCCCTCAGCGGCGCCTCCGACCCCTGAGCCCTGCAGGTGGCTCCCCACAGCCCTTGCCCCCTGCGCAGCCACCTGCGCGCGTCACCTCCAGGTCCCCCGCGGCCAGCTGGGGGCACTGGGGGCGCAGCGGTCCCCGCACCCAGTGCTCAGCTCCGGGGCTGGGCGCCTGCCCGCGGCCTCCCTGCCATGGGCCGCCGCCCGCGGTAAACACCGCGCTCCATCCGTCCCCGGGGAACAAGGGCCCCCTGTGCAGCACGGCCGGGCGGGGCGGCCATCTGCTGACCACGCGCCGCCCGGAGGGCGGCGGAAACCTGGCAGCGGGGCCTCCCCGCCCTCGCCGGGCTCTGAGCCGTCAACGTGCGCCCTGACCTCCCTCTCTGAGTGCCCAAATAGGGAGGACACACGGCCTCAGTTTACCCACCTGTCAAGCGCGGTGCTAATAGCCAATGGAGACCGAGCGCTGGGCTCTTCCTACATAAGGTCGTCCCCTGGCACCCCCAGGGGATGGGCTCCAGGACCCCGCAGACACCAAGCTCCCCAGATGCTTCAGGCCCTTCTATCAAATGCAGTGTTACCAGGCGGGGGTGGGGGGGCACAGCAAGTGGGAGGTGGAGGCTGGGGGATCCCAAGTTCAAGGCCAGCTTGGGTTACATAGGGAGCCCCTCCAAAATTGAAATGAAATGAAATGGCTGGGGATGTAGCTCAGTGCTAGACAGCTTGCCTAGCACAGGCCCTGGCACCGAAAAAGAAAGAAAAGAAAAAGAAAGAAGAAAAGAAGGAAGGAAGGAAGAAAGAAAGATGGATGAAAGAAACAGAGAGAGAGAGAGAAAGGAAGGAAGGAAGGAAGGAAGGAAGGAAGGGGAGAGGAGAAGGGAAGAGAAGAGAAGAGAAGAGAAGAGAAGAGAAAAGCAAGCAAGCCAGGCTCACTCCCGCAATCCCAGCAACTCAGGAGGTGGAGGCAGGAGGATCGCAGGTTTGATCAAGGCCAGAGGCGGCCTGCACAATTTAGCAAGACCCTGTTTCAAGATCAAGATATGGGCTGGGGGTGCAGCTCAGTGGTACAGCAGTTGCAAAGCATGTGTGAGGCCCTGGGTTCAACCCCTCAGTACCAAAAAAAGTGCAGTATTTGCACAGAACCTGCGCACATCCACCGATAAACTTTAAATCACCTGTAGATGACTTACAACACTTGATACAATGTACATGCTGTGTACCTCCTCGTTTCAGTCTGTTGTTTAGGGAACAATTCTATGTTTCAAGAAAAAAGTCTGAGCATCTTCAGTACAGACGCAATTTGTCTTCTTTCTCTTTCTTTTTTCTTTCTCTTTTCATTTTTGGTTTTGTTCTTTGTTTTTGTTCTTTTTCTGTCTTTGCTTTTGTTTTGTTTTGTTTGAGACAAAGTCTCACTGTTTTAGCCCAGGCTGGCCTTGACCTCCTGATTCTCTTGCCTCAAGCTCCCACCTGGAGACAAGATCTCGCGAGGCTGCGACAGTGTCTCTCGAGGCTCAGGCTGGCCTGGAACTCGCCATCCTCCTGCCTCAGCCTCCGCGTGTTGGGATCACAGTTGGCTGCACCTCACCCAGCTACGCAACTTGGTTTTGAGTATTTTCTATGCACGGTTGTTTGAATCTATGGATGCGCACGCGCACAGCGCCAGCTGTTCCGACTCAGTCAACGCTCACCGTGTCCCTGAGATGCTGGGCCTCCGGGCCTTGCCTTAGATGCTTTTCCAACTCCGCTGCCTCCCTTCCTGCCCTCCTTTGTTTCTTTGGGTTTTTTATTTGGTTGGTTGGCTGGTTTGGTTTGATTCGGTGTAGGCTGCTGGGGATGGAGCCGAGGATCTCACACGCGCTCGGCAAGCGTTCTGCCACTGAGCCCCACCTCAGCCCCTCCCTTTTTTTTTTTTTTAACTTGAACCCAAAGCCTCACAATTCTTTACAAATGCTCCACCACTGGGCTGCACCCTCAGCCTCTTTTTTTATTTTTTTATTTTGAGACAGGGTCTTGCTGAGTTGCTCAGGTTGCCTCTGGCCTCAAACGTGAGATCCTCCTGCCTCGGCCTCCTGAGTCACTGGGATCACAGGCTGCGCCACGCGCCTGACTTCAGCCCCCCACTTTCACTTTTCCTGTTACTATCACATGGCCCAGAGCATCAGGCATTTCCACTGTGACCTCATTCGACAGCAAGCGGGACAGAGGTGGGGAATAAGACTCCTCCAGTCAGCCCCAGATCCTCCCTCCTCCCCACAGAGACAGACGCACGTTTGTTTTACCACGATGCACCAAACCCTTGGCAAATGTAGGAGGGAAGCTGAGCAGGGCAGGGTGTTCATTCCTCCCACCACCGCCATCCCTGGAAAACCAGGAAGAGATTGCTGTGTGACACCATCCTCCAAACTCAGAGCCCACTGAATACTGCGTCATTCCAGACCAGGCTGCTCCTGGTAAAGGTCTGTCTCCTGAATCAACTCTTTAGTGCCTTAACCTTGAGAAGTAAAAACTTAGAATAGAATAGACTTTGGAAGGGGACAGGAGAGAAAGTAAGAAGGAAGGAAGGAAGGAAGAAAGGAAGGAAGGAAAAAAGAAAGAAAAGGATGACATGAAGGCACAGAGAGGTTAAGCAGCTTGCCTTAGGTCACACAGAAGAGCCAGTATGTGAAACTCAAGCCCTGGGTGGCAGACATGGAGACGTAAGTCACTGTGTCCTGCTGCCCCCCCCCCCATGACAAATTCTGCACTTCCGAGGCTTCAGGGAGAACGTTGTTGTTAGGAGCTGTCAAGCCAGGTCTAACTCATAGAGACCGTATGTACAACAGAACGAAACACTCCCCAATACCGTGCCATGCCCGGTAGTATGTTAGCGATTCTCCGCTACCCATAGGGGTTTCAATGTCTGATTGTTTGGGGATTGTGTCGGGAGTGGGCTGCCAGGTCCTTCTCCCATTTTTTCTTTGCTGTGGTCAAACCCAGGGCCTCAGAGTGTGCAGAGCAGCACTCTACCAACTGAACTAAATCCCATCCCACTCAGGGAGAATAGAAAAGGAAAGGAAAGGGAAAAAAAAAAAAGAAAAGGAAAAGAGAAGAGAAGAGAAAAGGAAGGAAGGGAGGGAGGGAGAGATGGAGGGAGGGAGGTAGAAAAGAAAGAAGGAAGGAAGAAAAAGAAAGAAAGCCCGTGGAAAGGTTTTGGGCATTTGGCACTTGCTCAAGAAAATTGTAGCCACTATATTTATTGTTATCTTCTTCCATTATCACCACTTAGAGTGGAGTCTAGGATGGAATGGAGACCAAGTAAAGGCAAAAGGTGGGCAGGAGAGGAGGCAGAGCCTGCCGAAGTTCATACAGCAAGTTAGATTCCAGCGCTGAAATCCTGCCCCCCTCACCTCTGGCATTTAGCTCTTCTCGGAAAGTGAATTCAGTGCTGCAGCGCGGGCCAGGGTGAGTCTGGGCTCTTTAGGAGGCCGAGGCGGCCAAGTGGCCCTCCCCTACCGCCTTGATGAATTCCCCAGACCCAGGCCTGTGGCTGGGCCCGCCCAGGGCAGGGCAGCTCCTTCCAAACATACTTTCCCCTGCATTCACTCAGGGAGGCGAGGGATAGGAGGCAGGCGGCCGGGGCGCCCACATGTCTCCTGGTCCAGAGGTGTCTGCCAGGAAGGGCCTCCGGGATCCTATCAAGCAGGCCCCAGCCCCTCTGCCCTGGCCTGGCCCAGCTCCCGGAACCACTGGGCCTGGCGTGATGGGGAGGGCAGTTGGCCGGGGCACAGGTTGGAGGCTCAGGCCAGGTGGGCCAGAGCCACAGAGGCCTCACAGCTAATGAGGGGCACAGGCTGGAGGCTCCAGTCCTGTTCTGTGACTAAGGACAGGAAGGGGCTGGTGTGAGGGGTTTGTGGGGGAGCGGGGTCTCATCTTCCCCAGTTGTTTTTTCTGTTAGTTTTTGTTTTTGTTTTTGTTGTTTTTTTGTTTTGTTTTGTTTTTTGTTTTTTGCTGGGAATAGAACCCAGGACCTTGTGCTTTCTAGGCACATGCTGAGCTGCACCCCAACCCTGCACTTCCTTCAGGCCCAATCCTGGCTGTGTGACCTAGTCCAGCTCAGCTCATCTCTGAGTGAAAAATGAATCAAAGCCATCTGAGAGCCGGACATGCTGGCGCACGTCGGTCATTCCAGGGACTCAGGAGGCGCAGTGAGGAGGATCTCAGGTTTGAGGCCCGAGGCAGCCTCGTAACTCAGCGAGACCTTGCCTCAAGATAATAAAATACAGAAGGGGCCAGGCGCCGGGGCCTGCTTGCCTGCCTATAATCTCAGCGACCCAGGAGGCGGAGGCAGGAGGATCACAAGTTCCAGGCCAGGGGTGGCCTCTGTAACTTAGCAAAACAGAGAATTAAAAACGGGCTGGGTGTGCAGCCCAGTGGCAGAGCACTCACAGAGTATATGCAAGGCCCTGGGTTCAACTCCTAGTACTGCAAATAAATAAATAAATGAATAAATAAATAAATAAATAAATAAGTACAAACATAAATTGTAATATACACATAAAAATTAAGAGGCTGGAGGTGCAGCTCAGCACTGGAGAACATGCGTAGCCTGTGCAATGCCCTGGGTTCCACTTCCCAGTACTTCAAAGAACAAACCAACCCCCCAAGCATCTGAGACATGCCACAATGTATACATGCCATGTTGTATAACCAGACTAATACTGGGACGTGGCACTAGGCTGAGGCCATCCCACAGGGCAGTTCATCCAATGCGCTCAACAATCACTGTCCCCATTTTACAGCAATGGATATGGAGGCACAGAGAGGTTAAATGACTTGCCCTTGGTCACACAGCAAGGCCATGATCAGAACACATTTGGAAGGAGCCGGGTGTGGTGGCGCATGCCTGTAATCCCAGTGGCTTGGGAGGCGGAGGCAGGAGGATCGCAAGTTCAAGACCAGGGGCAGTCTGTGTAACTTAGTGAGACCCTGTCTCAAAAAGTGAAACAAAAACAAAAACAAAAACAAAAACAAAAGGGCTGGGGTGCAGCTCAGTGGTCCAGCACTTTCAGAGCATGCAGGCACGAGGCCCTGGGTTCAATCCCTAGAACTGGAAAAAAAAAAAAAAAGAAAAAAAAAAAGAAAAAGAAAAGAAAAGAAAAGAAAGAAAGAAAGAAAAGAAAAGAAAAGATTTGGAAGTAAGTTGCATGTTCTTCAAGTCTGTCTTCCCAGCTGTACCAAGAACAGCAGCATCAGGAGTGACTATTATTAATAGGAATATGGGACATTATTTATAAGGAATAGTAACAATGTTGCACTATTACAAGGGCGCTGTGCTGGCTCACCAAATCCTATAGCCTGTCCTCCTCTGCACCAGCATGGACCCCTGGGAGCCCCCCAGGCTGATAAGGATGTGGCAGACCAAAGACATTCCAGGTCCCCTGGGTCAGGGCTGGACTGGACAGACACCTGTCCCAGTCTTTCTTGCCAGGAACAATCTGTCTGGAGCCTGAGTTGCTGTGACCAGGAGGGCTCCCTGGAGGAGAGGGCATCAGAATCAAACTCTGAAGGATGGAGGAGCTGACACAAGGTCATGGAAACGGCAGGTACAAAGACCCAGACACCTACAGGGGATTACTCTGAAATGTGAGGCCAGTGTAGTGTGTGTAGAAGAAAGGCCAGCAGCCTGCACAGAGGCTTCAGGGCTGGTGGCATCCAGCAGACAGGAGCACAGGCCTGGATGTTGGTCTGCCCCCCTGGGTCTCTGTTGTCTGTGCTGCAAAGTGTGACATCCTCAAGACCTCCGCTCTTGTTGTTCCCTCTGCCCCACATGCCCTTCCTGTTGCCCGGGCACAGCCAAGGCCACGTGGGCCCCAGCCCTAGCCCCGTGCCTGGCTTGTGGCAGGTCCCCGGCTTCCATGTGCACTTGTCCGAGCTGCATGAGGCACACGCAAGCCAGAGTCGTGGTTTTTCCGAGGATTTCGGTGCCCGCCGGCTGAGAGGGGCCCCCAGGTGTGCAGGACGCCAAGGAAAACAGGAGATGAGCTCATGGCTCCAACGCAGGCAGGCCGGAGCTGGGGTGCCGGCTCCACTGCACAGGCCAGGCCGGCCCGGCTGCTCCCAGCCAGCCTCTCCTGCAGGGTCGCCCTTCCTCCCTCACCCTCTGTGGCTCCCTATTATCCTCAGAAGACAACCCCACCCTCACACGATTGGACAGGGTTAAACGGACTTCCCAGCTTTGTCTCCTGCTTCTCTGAGCCCCAAGATCTTGACCCCCTGAGATCGGCCTTCCCGGGAGCTCAGGCTCCTCCCTGCCGCAGAGTCTGTGCCTACGCAGTTCCCTCTGCCCGAAGTGCCTTTCTGCCATCTCTGTACCCAGCTGTGCCCTCCTTATCTTCCAGGTCCTGACCTGGCATCCCCACCCCATCCGGAAGCCCACCCTGACTCCCCCCACTGGGTCACCTATTATTGCTTCCCCATCCCATGAGGGGGGACTGAGTCTGGCTTATCTGTCCCGTGTCCCCAGTGCCTGGAACAGGACGTGATCCCCGATAGGCGGCGGTGCGTCTTTGTGGAATAAGCGGATGTGACTGGAAGCTTCCCCAGCGCCGAGCCCCCCACGAGTCCCCCACGCTGGACCCACTCTCCCTTTGCCCTGCCACTGATCTGAGGCCCCTATCCCTTTCACTGTCCTTGCTGCCTCCTCCAGGATGCCCTCCGTGACTTCTCCCCAGCCTCCGGGGACAGTAGATCTGGCTGTGACTCTGACTTCCCTCTGCCCTGCGCAGGGGCCTTCAGTCAATCCCTTCTCTTCCCAGGGCCTCAGTTTCCCCATCTAGAGAGTCTAGGTGGTGAGTGCTGGAAGGCCGGGGCGGGCAGGGTTAATGGGCTCCGGGAGGTCCAGGTGTTTTGCAGCCCGCCAGTGCGGCTGGCCCGGGAGGGAGATTTTTCCCGATTAGCAGTCGTTTTTATTTTTATTACACGCTGTACCCACAGCGCCTGGCGAGCGGGGCAGACGGTATGGCGCAGCCGGGACAAACAGAGCCCGGGGGTGGCCGAGGCTCTTCATCCTCGCCTGCCCCTCCCCCGTTGCCGTCATCACCATCACCAACGACACACTCATTACTTCATTACTTCCATTGTACGAGGGGGAAACTGAGGCACAGAGACTTTTTTTTTTTTTTTTTTGCTCCCTTTTTTTTTCTCCCAGTGCTGGAACCCAAGGCTTGGCGCACGCGCACGCTAGGCAGACAAAGCCGCACCCCAGTCCCAACTGCCCCTCTTTTAAGCAGATGAGGAGGGAGTGGAGGACGGGTCAGCCTGGCCCGAAGTTTGGGGGGGGCGCTAACGTTTCATACCCTCCCGGTTCTGTCTCCCCAAGTGTGAGCTGAGGGGTGCCCGTGGAGATGGTCTTCTTTCCAGCTGCACCCCAGCCTGGCATACAGCAGTCACTCAATAAGCAGTGGACGGGAGTGTCGTGGGGGACAAGGGAGAGAGGTGGGGGGTCCTCCGACCCCCCACCCCACCGTCCCTCTGCACAGACCCTCAGGACTCAGTTTCTCTAGCCGCCGGCAGCTCCGAGGGGCAGCCCGGGCGTGGCCGCGAACGCAGAGCTCAGCGCCATCTGTTTACCTTGCGGCTGGCGCTGGGCAGGGCCGCGGTGGGCCGTCCCCGGGGCCGGCCGCGCTCGGGGATAAATAGCCCCGGGGCCTCGGGGGCGGCAGAAAGCAAGAGCCGCCCAGCGCCCGCCGCCGCCATGGCCCCCGCCGCCCGCGTTCTCCTGCTCGCCCTGGCCGCCCTTGGCGCGTCGGCCCAGGGCCAGGTTCCGCTCGGTGAGCCGCGGGCCCCGCACTAGGCATCAGCTCCCTGCAGAGGTCGCGGCCCGACCCCGGGGGGCCGGGGACACTGCCGCGCGTGGGGCGCAGAAAACAGGCGGCGGAGCAGCTGGGCGGGCGCGGGGTTCCCGCAGCGGCAGTGCGGGGCGGGTAGGTCGTGGGATGCCGGGACCCCCCCACGCCCCACCAGCGCCCCCTGTTGACGCAGGCGGAGACCTGGCCCCGCAGATGCTGCGTGAGCTGCAGGAGACCAACGCGGCGCTGCAGGATGTGCGGGAGCTGCTTCGGCAACAGGTGCGGGGGCCAAGGATTCGGAGAGCGCGGGAGGAGAAAGCGGCCTGGGGCGCCGGGCCGGCGGGAGGGGGCGGGGAGGATGGGACCAGGGTCCTGCGGGGGCGGGCGGGGGAAGGACGACGGAGAGGTGGAGGGGTGGAGGTCGGGGTTCCGAGGCAGGGACAGAGGGGGTCCCCGCGAGGAGCGGAGAAGCTGCGGAGGAAGCGTGGACGGCAGGGCCGGGGATGGGACCCGAAGCCCAGCGCGGGGGACGCCCCAGTGCAGTGCGGGTCTGCGCGCCAGGGTCCGGGGAGAGGGACTCGGATGTGGCCCCCGACCTCCCCGCCCCACCCCAACCCCCAGGTCAAAGAGATCACGTTCCTGAAGAACACGGTGATGGAGTGCGACGCATGCGGTGAGCGCGCCCGGGGCGCCCGACGGGGCGGGCGGGAGGGAGCGGAGACGGCGGGGCGCAGAGCGAGGAAGACCAGGGCCTGCAGGAGACGCGCACGGGGGGGGAGAGGAGACGGAGGAAGAGCGACAGAGGTGCGCGAGGGCCGTGGAGGGACACGTCGCGGGGGTAGACAGAAAAGACGGCGGCGCAGACCCAGCCGCGGACCCGCGAGGCCCTGGCGGGCAGTGGGTGCCGCCTGGGGCTGGCGCTGAGTGCTCGAGACCAATCCCCGCCCTGGCCTGGGCGTGGCCATTGACGACCCCGCCCCAGTCAGGCGTGGCCCATAAGGGCTCCGCCTCTGGGCGTGGTTCTGGGCGGGTCCTCCCGGATGAGGGCCCAGACGGCTCCGCCCCTAGCGTGACCCAGAGCGGCTCCGCCCCTGGGCGTGATCCTGAGCGGCTCCACCCCCGGGCGTGGCCCTGAATGGCTCCGCCCCGGGCGCAGGCTTGACCAGCCCGCTGCCCTTGGGCGTGGCCCGATGGCTCCGCCCCTGTGTGCCCCTGACCGGCTCCACTCCTGGGCGTGGTCCCGGGCGGCTCCGCCCCCTCACTGGTCCTGACCGGCCACGCCCGCCCCCCCCGCAGGTATGCAGCAGGCTCACACCCCGGGGCTGAGCGTGCGGCCCGTGCCCTACTGCGCACCTGGCTCCTGCTTCCCCGGCGTGAGCTGCACCCAGACGGCGAGTGGCGCGCGCTGCGGCCCCTGCCCCGCTGGCTTCACAGGCAACGGCTCGCACTGCACCGACGTTAATGAGGTGCGCGAGCTCGCGACCCCCACCCCCACCCCGCTGCCCTGACGACTCCGCCGCCGGCCCCCCAAAGCCTTCCCTCCGCCCCAGCCACCCCGCTGTCCACTGGTGGAGAAGAGTCCCTCGAAGTCGGGGGCGCTCGCCCAGGGGGCCTCCCCAGCCCCCGGGGTCGCCCGCCCGGACCGCCCCCGGCACCTCTCGAGGGGCCCGTGGCGCCCCCTGGCGACCACCCCGCCGACGCCCTCCCTGGCGGAGGTGCTGCGACCCCATCGCCCGCCTCCCTGCAGGGGGGCGCCCGCCCTGATCGCCCCGCTATCCCCCAGGGGCGCTCGCCTCGAGGACACGACCACCGCAGGACACGCATGCCCAGGCGGCCGCTCCCTCCCTCCGCGGGGGACGCGCGTCCCCAAAATTCCTTCCCCCGCCCACGAGGGAGCAGCCCCGCCCAGGCGCGCCCCTCTCCCTGTCTGGTCGGATCCCCTCCTCCATCGAGGTGAACCCCTGGGGCCGCTGCGTGTCCCGCGTGGCGCCCCGCTCCAAGGCCCCTGAGCTCTCCAAGCCCGGGACCCCCAGGGGCGCGCCTCCCGGGCCCCAGCGCCGCCGTTGCTGACCCCGCGCGGCCCCTTCTCCCCCAGTGCAACGCCAACCCCTGTTTCCCCCGCGTCCGCTGCGTCAACACCAGCCCGGGCTTCCGCTGCGACGCTTGTCCGCCCGGGTTCAGCGGCGCCACGCACGAGGGCGTGGGCATGGCCTTCGCCAAGGCTAACAAGCAGGTGAGGGGCGAGGGGGCCCCCACCTTTGCAACAGGAGGGAGGTGGGGGCGTTTTGCTCTGTAGACTCGGCCTCCAGCCTGGGTCCGAGGAGCCGATCCGCCCTCGGGGCGGGGTGGAGCGTGTGGAAAGATGGGACTCGAGGCCGCGCGGGCCTGGTGGGAAGCGGTGCGCGCGAGAGACGGTGACCCTGGAGGCCCCTTGCCCTAGGTGTGCACGGACATTAACGAGTGCGAGACCGGACAGCACAACTGCGTACCCAACTCCGTGTGCGTCAACACCCGGGTAAGGCCGGCGCAGCTGGGGCGCAGCTGGGGCGCGGGGGGCGCGGCGGCAGCGCGCGCGCGGGACGGCAGCGCTCACGGACCTCCCCGACCGCGCGCAGGGCTCCTTCCAGTGCGGCCCCTGCCAGCCCGGCTTCGTGGGCGACCAGGCCTCCGGCTGCAAGCGGCGCGCACAGCGCTTCTGCCCCGACGGGTCGCCCAGCCCGTGCCACGAGAAGGCCGACTGCGTCCTGGAACGCGACGGCTCGCGGTCTTGCGTGGTGAGTGCGGGCGGGGAGGAAGGGTGCGGGGGCGCGGCCACTCCGGGGCACCCGCTGACCGCCCCCCTCCCATGTAGTGCGCTGTCGGCTGGGCTGGCAACGGGCTACTCTGTGGCCGCGACACGGACCTGGACGGGTTCCCAGACGAGAAGCTTCGCTGCTCCGAGCGCCAGTGTCGCAAGGTGGGCGAGACCGCCCAGGGCAGTGGGTGGACGGGGTAGGGTATGGGGGGGGGACCAAGCGACCCCTCATGCCCGCTGTGCTCCCCCCCCAGGACAACTGCGTGACGGTGCCCAACTCGGGCCAGGAGGACGTGGATCGCGATGGCATCGGAGACGCCTGCGACCCGGACGCTGACGGGGATGGGGTCCCCAACGAGCAGGTGGGCCCAGGCGGGGCTTAGGTGAAGCGGCGGGGGCGGGGCCTGTGGGCGTGGCCTCCAAGGTCGGGCGGGAGCCAGGGGTCCCCTGCAGGGGAGGCCGGGTCTGGGCAGCCATCTTTGCGCCTCCCAGCCTGACTCCCCTTAATTGGCCGGGCCCCCAGGACAACTGCCCGCTGGTGAGAAACCCGGACCAGCGCAACTCGGACAGCGACAAATGGGGCGATGCGTGCGACAGCTGCCCGTCCCAGAAGAACGACGACCAGAAGGATACAGATCAGGACGGCCGGGGCGACGCCTGCGACGACGACGTGGACGGCGACCGTGAGCCTGGCTGGGGGTAGGGGCGGCGGAGACTGAAGGGCAGGCCTGGAAGCCGAACGGCCTCAGCTCTCCCAGGGCGCCCACGGGCAACGTGGGCTATACTCAGAAAAACTCCAGGAGCGAGCTGCTGCAGGCCAGCAGATGCCAATTACAAAGAGGGACATAAAGGCTCCGTGTGACTTTTTTTTTTTTTTTTTCTTTTTTGCGATACTGGGGGTTGAGCCCAGGGCCTTGCGCCTGCGTGCTCTGCAAGTGCTGGACCACTGAGCTGCACCCCCAGCCCATTTTTTTACTTCTTGCCACAGGGTCTCACTAAATTACACAGACTGCCTCTGGTCTCAAACCTGCGATCCTCCTGACTCTGCCTCCCAGGCCAGTGGGATTACAAGCATGTGCCACTGCACCCGGCTCAGGGTGGCGTTTCTAAAGTACCCAGTTTAGCTGTCCCTGGGAGGGAGAACCAGTTCCTCTGTCTGTCCATCCATTCTTTGTTGTTGTCCTTGTTGTTAGGTGCCGTTGAGGTGGTGTCCGACTCATAGTGACCCTATTTACAGCAGGCAAAACACTATTGTCAGGGCTTCTCTGCTGTTCATAGGGTTTTCAATGGTAGACTGATTTGGGGGAGTGGGCTGCTGGGTATCCCAAGCCTACAGCACCTGGTTCCCAGGCGGTCTCCCATCCAAGGACTAACCAGGCCTGACCCTGCTTAGCTTCTGAGATCTGACAGGACCGGATGCCACAGGGTGATGGCTACAGGCGACCATTCCCTAAATCCCCATGAACCTGGGGCCCAGCCCCAGGCTAGCCTTGGGTTTGGCCCTTCCCCTGAGGACGTCATCCCGGCCCAGCCCCAATCTCAGGGTCCTGCCTTGCCCCTCTGATTCGTGCAGGGATCCGCAACACGGTGGACAACTGTCCCCGGGTGCCCAACTCAGACCAGAAGGACAGCGACAGAGATGGCGTAGGGGACGCTTGTGATAACTGCCCACAGAAGGACAACCCAGACCAGGTGAGGGCCCAGCCAGGCGCTGGCTAGCTGGGTGGCCGGGAGCCCGCCCGACTTGGGGCCTTCCACCCCGCAGCCCCGGGGGGAGGCTGCCTGGGGCCAGGAGGGCCTGGGTGTGGGGGAGAGGTTTCTGAATCCTCGGCCCGATGGGCAACCCCTGACCCTGCGTCCATGCAGGGGGACGTGGACCACGACTTTGTGGGGGATGCCTGTGACAGCGACCAGGACCAGTAAGGAGGCCACCAGGGGTGGGGGGTGGGGCGCCCGGGTGGCCCTGAACGCTCCTTCCGAGTACGTCATTGCCTCCTCGTCCCACTTGCCCACTCTAGGGATGGGGACGGCCACCAGGACTCGCGGGACAACTGCCCTACAGTGCCCAACAGCGCCCAGCAGGACGCAGACCACGACGGCCAGGGAGACGCCTGCGACGACGACGATGACAATGACGGAGTCCCTGACAGGCGGGACAACTGCCGCGTGGTGGCCAACCCGGGCCAGGAGGACGTGGACAGTACGACGCAGGGGGAGGGGCGGGGCTGGCAGGGGTCTGTGGCGGGTGATGGGGTGCTGCCAGGGTGGGCGGTACCTGTAGCTAGTATGGGGGTGTCTGGGTGGGCGTGGCCTGAAGCTAGTATGGGGGTGTCTGGGTGGGCGTGGCCTCCAGCTA
>VMDO01038779.1:0-13199 GCA_007922755.1 Pedetes capensis
TTGCTTTACATCACCATCTGGGTCAGCATGACCTGGCCAGCAAGGCCCCTGGGAAGGCCGAGGAGTCTTTCTTTGTCTCCTTTCCTGTAACCTCCTCGCATCCTCTGTTGGACCCCAGGTGCAATGGGTTCTCACAGCCAAAGGGACGATGGCTGCTCAGCCCACACGGGCTGTCATTTGGGAATTGACCTGGTCTACTTGGATTGTCATGGTGATGTCACCAGTGACTGTGGACAGAGCTGCAGCTGGTGCACTGTGAGCTCAGGGACCGGCCGTGGTGGGGCTGGGTGTCCAGGGTCAGCCACAGAAAGAGCACCTGGAAGTCTCAGGCAGGACAGTCACCTGGCAGGGGATTTCACCTTCTCTGCCCTGCTCTGACTGACCCAGGTCTATCCACATCTAGGACGTTCTTTCCCACTTAGAGGGAACAGGTGACGACTTTAACATCATCCACACAGCATCTTTGTGGCCACACCTAGGGTGCTGTCTGACTCCAAAAATGAAGACTACCGTCCAGCCACTGTAGCACAGGAGACTCCCCACTCTCAGGGTTATTTTATATTTGCCCATAGAATCTGGATCATATTATCAATAACTTTGCTAACATATTTCTCACTGTATGTCTTCTGAAATGCATAGAAAACCTGTATCAAATGTGTGTCCTTTTTTCTCACTGTTGTTGTTGTTGTTGTTGTAAGGCCCTGTGGAGTCGGTGTCCAAACAACAGGGGATATACTATTGTCAGTCCTTCTCTGCTATTCCTAGGGTTTTCAGTGGGTGACTGTTTTTTGGGAGTGGGCTGCACATTCCTTCTCCCAAGCCTACAGCACCTCCTGTTCCCAGGTGGTCTCCCTTCCAACTACTAACCAGGCCAGACCTTGCTTAGCTTCCAAGATTTGAAGGGACCGCACATCATAGTGGTATGGCTGCATGCTTTTTCTGATTAGGTACAATTCCCCTACTTTGGTCTCATCCTATATTAGTAGTAGTAGTTAGAATCTCTGGTATATTGCTGAATAGAAATGGTTGGAATGATGTCAGGGTCCTTTTTCTGAACTTTTTTATTAGTGGTAACAGTATTATATTCCTACATCTTAGTACGATACAGAGCAATATGCAGCTGTCTAATCAGTTTTCCTACTGCTTCCATCTTCTGAAACTTTTCAAATAAAATCAACAGAAAAAAGATGTGAATTTTAATTAACCTGGAATGATAGTGTATGCAATCATGTGTATAAACTGACATTTTTTTTCCTTTTTTGTATTTTCATAGAGCTCCATCCTGTATTTTGTATACTATGACCATTTTTTTATGGAATTATTTTATGAGAAAACAGAGTGGGCTGGAAGGAGGCAAACTTGCCCATCAGTGGTCCCAGGTGACTCCAGGCACGCTCGTTCCCACCTGAACACCGAGATCAGTCATGGGTCAGGCTGACCTCAGATGTGTGCATTCAGCACAAACCATGGTGTGGATTTCAGAGCACAGAGGCTGTGAGCTCGTCCAGGTGCATTGTGGCACTTGGAATTACAGGTGAGGAATGGGCTCCCATCAGGACAGCACACTGTGTGTGGGTTGTTCCATAGGAAACACACTTCCACTTGATTATCTTAGTGCCAAAGAGAGACAATCACCCCATTTGCACACAATGATGATTTCCACATTCACTCCTCTGCACTGCTCTTTCCTTTCTGTCCTGTCCTGGCACAGACTTGCCTTCCCCAGAATGGTTAAACGTGAGGACGCTCCTTTCTCACCTGCACGGGGTCCACTCCAATGCAGAGATCGTGAACAGAGGCCACTGGCCCACGCCCACACCATCATTGTGTCCCCAGGGTAGAGCAGAGATTCACCTGCCTGGAGCATGAGGTAGGAGGTTGCCCAGTGCCCCTCAGAGCCTGCAGAGGCCCCATGCAGTGTTATATGTTCACAGTGTTTTCCCACGTTGGGCCTCCAGCTGTCCACTGCCAGTGATTGACACCCAGGTCTACCTGAGGGTTCAGGTAGGACGCCTGGTGTTCCATCACGCTTGAGCTAAATCCTGAAGGGCATCACCACAGGAAACACACTGATACTTCAATAGCCATTATCCTGTTTTCCCTTTTTCTTCAGCTGTGAGTGATGAGAGGGAATTTAACTATTTAGTTGTCCTAATCCACCCTCAGAATTTGATGAAGTGCTGCACAAGCATAGCCCACTCTGAAAATAGCCCAAGGTAATTTTGCCTCTGCTTCTACCACATTCCGTCTGTCCACAATCATAAAGTTCTGGTCAGTCACTCTGCAAAATCTTTACCACAGACATGGCTGCTTTTAGGGATTTCAGTTCACAGAGAGCAGTTGAGTTGTGAGAGAAGGACTATAAGCTGAAATATGTGAAAGGGAACTTTATCAGACACAAAATAGTAGACAAATCACAAACTTCTACACATCTGGCTCTGCATTACATTTGTAAAATGTAGTAAATGATCCAAATCCACTTAAATATGCATGTGACAATTAGAAAAGGATGAGTGGTAAGTGTTTATCACAACAAAGAAACAATAAGAAATTATATTTATATATCCGCGAATATTTTCCAGAACACCAGATCTCCTACAGGATCAGCCTTCTCTGTAACATGCAACATCTTGATTCATTATATACCAGGAAGACATGCAAATGGGGCCTCCCTCTGCTGATGAAAACCAGCCCAGCCCTCACCCTGCAGCTGGGAGAGGAGCCCAGCCCTGACTCCCTGGTGTCCCATTTGGTGATCAGGACTGAACTCAGACCACTCACCATGGAGTTGGGGTTCAGCTGGGTTTTCCTTCTGGCTGTGTTCAAAGGTAATTCATGGAACACGAGGTCCTGAGTGTGTGAGTGGACGTGAGTGAGAGGAGCAGTGGATGTGTGTGACAGTTTCCTGACCAGGATTCTCTGTGTTTGCAGGTGTCCAGTGTGAGGTGCAGCTGGTGGAGTCTGGGGGAGGCTTGGTGCAGCCTGGGGGGTCCCTGACACTCTCCTGTACAACCTCTGGATTCACCTTCCGTAACTACTACATGGACTGGGTCCGCCAGGCTCCAGGGAAGGGGCTGGAGTGGGTTGGACAAATTAATCCAAGTGGTGGTAGCACATACTACGCAGACTCTGTGAAGGGCCGATTCACCATCTCCAGAGACAACGCCAAGAACTCTGTGTATCTGCAAATGGACAGCCTGAGAACTGAGGACACGGCCATGTATTTCTGTGCAAGAGACACAGTGAGGGGAGCTCAGTGTGAGCCCAGACACAAACCTCCTGCAGGGCTCAGGACCAGCAGGGGGCGCTCAGGACACACTGGGCTCAAGCTGAGTCCCAGGAGCAGGTGCAGAGGAAGGTTAAGGGCTGGGTCCTGTCAGCCTCTAGGGATCCTTCCTCATAGAACGGTTAAACCCAGGACCTAGGGAGCCTGGTTTCCTGTGTGTGGTTTTGATATAGGAAACGTCCTTTCGTGAATACAGTGCAGAGTGTGTTTGGGAGGAAGGAAGTCACCTTGCCGTGGTCACCAGTACTGGTCTCAGGGAGCTCAGGGGCCCTCTATCCCTGCAGACTCAGGGAACAGATCGGCATGGCTCCCTCTGGAGTCCACTCCTGGGACTCAGTTTACACCCACAGGGAGGCTGGGCCTGGACCAGTGCCCTCAGAACCTGATGGATTTCACACCTCCTGCTCCTCCTCACACAGTGCGTGTGCGACTCTGCCGTGCCCTCTCGCTGCTCTTTCTGCTTCTTGACTAACCCAGGTCTTTCCACTCCTAGGACGTTCTTTCTCGCTTAGAGGGAATAGGTGATGACTTTAACATCATCCACACAGCACCTTTGTGGCCACACCTAGGGTGCTGTCTGACTCAAAAAATGAAGACTACAGTCCAGTCACATTGGCCCACAAGACTCCCCACTCTCAGGGTTATTTTATATTTGCCCCTAGAATCTGGATCATGTTATCAATAACTTTGCTAACATAATTCTCACTGTATGTCTTCTGAATCACATAACAAACCTGTATCAAATGTGTGTCCTTTTTTCTAATTGTTGTTGTTGTTGTTGTTGTTGTTGTAAGGCACTGTGGAGTCAGTGTGCGTACAACAGGCGAATCGCTATTGTGATGGCTTCTCCTCCATTCATAGGGTTTTCAATGGCTGATTGTATTTTAGGAGTGGGCTGCCGGTTCCTTCTCCAAAGCCTATAGCACCTGGTGTTCCCACGAGGTCTCCCATCCAAGTACTAACCAGGCCCAAACCTGCTTACCTCCCAACATTTGATGGGACTGGACACCACAGTGCTAATGTTGCAGCCTATTTCTGATTGGATGCCATTCACCTATTTGTCTAATCCTATCGTAGTAGTTAGAATCTCCAATACATTGCTGAATAGAAATGGTGGGAATGATGCCGGGGTCCTTTTTCTGATTTTTTTATTAGTAGTAATAGTATTATATTTATAACATCTTAGTATGATACAGAGCAATATGCAACTATATAATCAGTTTTCTTAATGTTTCCATCTCCTGAAACCTTTCACATAAAAAGAAAAAAGTTGTGAATTCTAATTAACCTAGAATGATAGTGTTTAATATTTTTTTTGTATTTTCATAGAGCTCCTTCCTGTATTATGTATTCTATGACCAGTGTTTATGGAATTATTTTGCAAGCAAACACAGTGGGTTGGAAGGAGGCAAACTTGCCCATCAGTGGCCCCAGGTGACTCCAGGCAGGCTCTTTCCCCACCTGAACACAGAGATCAGTCATGGGTCAGGCTGACCTCAGATGTGTGCATTCAGCACAAACCATGGCGTGAATTTCAAAGCACAGTGGCTGTGAGCTCGTCCAGGTGCATTGTGGCACTTGGAATTACAGGTGAGGAATGGGCTCCCATCAGGACAGCACACAGTGTGTGGATTGTTCCATAGGAACAATCCTGAAGGGCATTATCACAGGAAACACACTGATGCTTCAATAGCCATTTTCCTGACAGTTTTCCCTTTTCATTCAGCTATGAGTGATGAGAGTGAATTTAAACAATTATCCAATCCACCCTCAGAAGTTGATGAGAGCAGTAGAATTGTGAGGGAAGGACTATAAGCTGAAATATTTGAGGGGTATCTTTGTATCAGACATGAGATATTAGACAAATCACATAAACTTCTACACATCTGCCTTTGCATTATATTTGTAAAATGTAGTAAATGATCCAAATCCATTTAAATATGCATGTGACAATTAGAAAAAATAATGAGTCATAGTGTTTATCACAACCCAAAGAGACAATTGTTGTTAGGTGCTGTCAAGCCGGTATCCAACTCATAGCGACCCTCAGAGGGTTTTCAGTGTCTGACTATTTCGGGATTGCGTTAGGAGTGGATTGCCAGGCCCTAATCCCATTTTTGTGGTGCTGGGAATTGAACTGGGGACCTCAGAGACTGCAGCACAGCATTCTACCAACTGAGCTGAATCCCAGCCCAAAGAGACAATAAGAAATTTTATTTATATATCTGCATGTGTTTTCCAGAACACTAGGGCTTCTACTGGAACAGCCCTCTCTGTAACATGCAACATCTTGGCTCATTATATAGCAGGAGGACATGCAAATGGGGCCTCTCTCTGCCGATAAAAACCAGCCCAGCCCTGACCCTGCAGCTGGGAGAGGAACCCAGCCCTGCACTCCCTGGTGTCCCATTCGGTGATCAGGACTGAGCTCAGACCACTCACCATGGAGGTGGGGCTCAGCTGGGTTTTCCTTCTGGCTGTGTTCAAAGGTAATTCATGGAGAACCCGAGGTCCTGAGTGTGTGAGTGGACGTGAGTGAGAGGAGCAGTGGACATGTGTGACAATTTCCTGACCAGGGTTCTCTGTGTTTGCAGGTGTCCAGTGTGAGGTGCAGCTGGTGGAGTCTGGGGGAGGCTTGGTGCAGCCTGGGGGGTCCCTGAGACTCTCCTGCACAGCCTCTGGATTCACCTTCAGTGATTACAACATGCACTGGGTCCGCCAGGCTCCTGGGAAGGGGCTGGAGTGGGTGGCACATATAAAGTATGATGGCAGTAACAAATACTATGCAGACTCCGTGAAGGGCCGATTCACCATCTCCAGAGACAACGCCAAGAACTCACTCTACCTGCAAATGGACAGCCTGAGGACTGAGGACACGGCCACATATTACTGTGCAAAATACACAGTGGTGGAAGCTCAGTGTGAGCCCAGACAAAAACCTTCTGAAGGCCATCCTGACCACCAGGGGGCGCTCCGGACACACAGCATGGTGTCAGATGCACAGGGACGCTAAAGGTGACCTTGCTGTCAGTGTTTGACCCTTTTGCTATAAAATTTCTCCCTGAACCCTTTCTTCCTCAGTGGATCTATGCTTTCACGGCAGCCTCTAAGTTAAAAACAATTTCTGGCATTAACAGAACCTACACTCAAATGGAAAGTAGGCTTAATTTCACTTCTGGTACCCGAAATGACAATGCGTGGTCACAAGAACCAATTCTGAGGACAATTGTGGGGCCCTGGGTAGTCTTCTCCAACAAAATTCAGGGAAGAAACTTTAGTGAGTTTCAAAACTTATGCATTCATGTTACAGCACACAGGTCGTCTACATCCAGGTGAGTGACCAACAAAAGCTGTTGTTAGGTGCCTTCTAGTCGAATCCGAAATAGCAGCACTCATAGGGTTTTCAGTGGCTCATTATTTCAGGATTGCCTCAGGAGTGGATTTCCATGTCCTTCTAATGTTTTTGTGGTGCTGGGAATGAACTGAGGACCTCAGAGACTGCAGAACTGCACTCTACAAAGTGAGCTAAATCCCAGCCTGGCTCAGTCTAGTAGGCTTCAACCCTTTCTCCCTCTTCCAGGGAACTGTGCATAGCAGAGATGTGGTCAAGGGGTCACCTTGTCTGCTCATCTGGGTCTTTCTCCCTAGTGTGTGTTTTCACACCTCTCTCTTCTCCTTCCCTTGTAAGTGAACTTTTGGTCTCTTTGTTCTAAGCCCCAGGGTCAGCCATTCACCTGGCACTCAGGTGTGGCTTCCACTGTGGGTCCTGCAGGCCTCTGGGAAAGGAAGGTGGGGCCGGTTCAGTCCCCATTATCCAGGACCCTCCTGCTGACCTCTGTGCAAGGACACCTCTGGGAGATGAAAGTGGACAATAGGGTCTGGGATAAGGACAACTGGGCCACTGTGAAGTGGACAGAGAACTGACCTTGCTCTGCTTGAACCTTCTTCATGAAGTCACAGTCGTGGAGTCACCTCACTCAGCCCTGGCTTTGGGAACCCCTCCAGATGCGACCCCTGAGTGCTGTGGGCTCTAGGCACTGTGTCCGGTTCACTTTGAGCCCTGCCCTTGTGATCCTCGAATTGGCATCTCCCATTCTAACATTTGCTAGACTTCTGTGAACGTGAACATAGCCATGTATATGCAAATATGTGTGTATATATATACCCATATATGTGTTACAAAGAAGGAATTGGAGGAGTCGCCTTTTTGCTGTCTTTTCTAACTCTCACTCCAAAGACACTCTCTTTTTCATGCTCTTCATCCTCATACCTATCTGATCCTGTTCTTACCTCTATTCCCCATTCACCTATCAGGCCTTCATCTGCCTGCTATCTATACTTATACTATTGTTATATTTCCTCTCTAATCCTATTCATTGCTATCTCTAAATATAACTTCCCATAGGTATTTCCATAAAGAACACCAAGCCTGAAACAAGATTAATGAAAAGTATAAAAGTGACAGTAAGCAAAGTCATTAACTGTAGTAATAGAAAGCTTTCTAACCTGCAGTCAACTGGAGTCCAAGTTCACTAAAGAAAGCAGTAAACCAAGGTCAACTCCAACATATAATGCAGTAATATTCAGACCAAGTAATGGAAAATCCTCAACAGAAAATCACATGAAATATGAAAAAGTTTCAGATGGAAGATCATGCCCCAAATGACTACAAAACTTCAAGAGTTTATTTTAAATAAACCCAAATATGAGAAATGCCAGAAAAAGAAATTGGAAGTCTGATTATAGATATGTTGAAAGACCCAAAGATGCTACAATCAGACAGAAAAAGAGAAATTGAATCACTGCACAAAAAAGTACCTACGAAGAAAAATTCACCAAGAAATCAAGACTGTGAAGAAAAAGAAATTCTAGTATTACAAATAGAGTAAAACTAACTTAAATTCTCAGTGTATTCTAAGGTCTCCAAATTGGAAGAAGCAGAAAATAGAATTTCTGATACTGCAAGAAAAGTTGAAGAACTTGCCTTTTCAACAACAAGAAAGACAGAGAGAAGAGACAATATGATCAAAATTTTCAAAAGATCTTCAAAAAAATAAAGAGATGCAAATTTCCAATACAGAGAGTTCACAATGGAGCAGAAAATAACAGTAGGGGCACTAGCTGAAAATTTCCCAAACCTACGGGAAGACATAGTTATGAACACCACAGAGGCTTGCAGAAATCCAAATAGAGTGGACCAGAACAGATCCTCTCCACAATACATTACAACAGGAATGCTAAATCTAGAGAGCAAAGAAGCTGTTTTAAAGGCTGCAAGAGAAATGTGCCAAATCATTTACAATGACATCCCCATTTAATTAACAGCTGACGTCTCAAAAACAGCCCTAAAGGAAAGGGGTAAACAAGCAAATACAAAGCCTGCTCACCAAGAATGTTTTACTCAGGAGAGAAGCTGGTACTTAGAAATAAAAGATAGACAAAGAAAGCCCCACGTGAACAAAAGCTGAGAATGTTCCTGGACATTAGACTTATATTACAATAAATACTAACATGAGTCATTCAATACCATGACATGAGTCAGGCTCATCTTCTTCCTCCATGTGCCATCTTTACTTTTTAACATATTAAAGAGATCTTTTGCAACAGCTTTTCCCAATGTAATGTGTCTTTTGATTTCTTGACTGCAGCTTCTATGGGTGTTGACTGTAGAACCAAGTAAATCAAAATCTTGTACAACCTCAACCTTTTCTCCGCTTATCATGAACTTACTTACTGACACACTAATAAGGATTTTTGCCTCATTGGTGGTGAGACATGATCCATACAGAAGGTGATAGTCTCTGACCTTCAGCAGTAAATCTGTCTAATCCTCTCTGGTTTCATGAGCAAAGTTGTATCTGCATAACACAAGTGTTTCAAGTCTTCGAATCCTGATGCTACTCACTTTTTCATGTAGTCCAGCTTCTTGGATTCTTTGCTGAGCGCAGAGTTTGAAGAGGTACAGTGAAAGGATAAAACCTTAGTGCACAACTTTCCTGATTTTAATCCAGGCAATGTTTATTGTTCTGTGTGAATGACCACCTCCTATTCCATGGACAGGTTCCTCATGAGTACAATTAAGTGCTCTGGTATTCCCATTATTTGCAAAGTTATCCATAATTTCTTGTGATCCATACAATCAAATGCCTTTGTATATTCAATAAACATAGAGAGATATCATTCAGGAATTCTATGCTTTGGCTAAACCCATCTGACATCAGCAATGATGTCCCTGCTTCTACACCCTCTTTAAATCTGGCTTGTTTTCCCAGAAGTTCCCTCTCTATATCCTGCTGCAGTCACTTTTCAGTCATCTTTAGCCTAATTTTGCTTGCCTGACATATGAATGACATTGTTCAAAACTTTCCCCATTATATTGGATCCCTTTTCCTGGGAACATGGATCTTTTCCAGTCAGTTGGCCAGGTAGCTGTTTTCCAGATTTCTTAGTGTTAACAATTGTAGCACCTCCACTGCTGCATCTGTTTGTTGAAACATTTCATTGGTATTACATCAATTCCTGGAGAATTGTATTTCACAATTTCCTTCAAGGGAGCTTCCACTTCATCCTTCAGGAACATTGGTTCCTGATTATATTCAACGTCTTGAAATGGTTGGTCATCCACTGATTCTTTTTGGTATAATGACTCTATAAATGTCCATCTTCCTTTGATGTTTCCTGCATCGTTTAATATAATCCCTGTAGAATCCTTCGCTATTGCCACTCAAGGATTGAATCTTATCTTCAATTCCTTATGTTAGATAAAAGCAGAGCCTGTTCTTCCCTTTAAGCATTCCATCTCTAGCTCTTTGTACATAATATTTAATTCTGTATTCTGGAGTTGCCTTTTTAAATTTTCTTTAGTTCTTTAACTTCATCGTGTCTTTCTTTTAGCTGCTTGACTTTCAAGGGAAAGTTTCAGAGTCCCTTTTGACAGGTACTTTGGTTGTTACATTTTTTCCAAATGCAGGAATGCCTCAACAGAGATTTCAAAGAACAGACTAGAACACAGGGCAGGATGTGGCACACTGAAGTCCACGCAGATGTCCCTTAAGGGTGCTGAACGAAACTGTGAGAGTGAAGTTGAGGCTGCCATGGAGACCCCTGGACGTTAGACCTGCAAGGACTGTGGAAGGAATCCTGCACTCTGTGAGTACAGCTGGCACATGAGAGGGTCCTGGGGGCTAACGTCAGAATAAAAACACAGAATGAGCCCTCCAAGGACCGTGGCATTCATTTCAGTGCGGTGGGGACCTGTGTGCTGCTCTGATGCTGAGGCCAACTGAATCTAAGACACCAGGAGGGAGACCAATGGTGGGTGGGTTTCGCTGAGTTGCAACACTACGAAAACTAGGAAAAAGGATTTGGCAGCCCACTCACAAAACAATTAAGCATATAAAACTTTTTGAATAGGAAAGAAGCACTGTCAAGTATAGTGCCAGGCATGGAACAATGTCTGGAAGCTGATTTTTCTGTTGCACATAAAACTGACTCATCAGCACCTAATAACTAAAACAAAAATAAATGTGAGCACACACTGTGCATCTCTTCTGCTTTGTGAAGATGCAGAAATTAGATAACCTTTTGGAGCAGAGAGCCAAGTCTATCCAGACAAACATCGCTGACAGGCTTGTCCTTGACTTCTCATCCTTTGGGAACATGAGAAACAATACGGTAGTGTTTCTGAGTTCCACTAAGAAGGATATTTTGTTAGGGAAGCCAGAATGCACAAAGACACCCCACAAATTTTGTCCCATGGTGTATTCACACTGACTCTTCAGCATTCTTTCCAGGATCTGTTCCAGCAGCAGTTCGGTGCTTTCTATAAAGCTATAGGCATAGGTACTAGTGTGAGTTTTCCCAGACCCAAGCTCCTGTCACATCACACAATGACTGATCATTATCCTGGTACTTCCACATGTGCACAAAGGAGTTCCATGAACACTCTCATCAGATAATTGACTACATGCAAAAAATTAACAAGTAGAAGGGGTTTTAATGATTAAGAAGGCACAATTACATAATGAGATATGATACTGTCATGAATTCTATCTTCATCGCAAACTGCACTATGTGCCCACATCTACTCAGGACTCTGTCCTCCCTGAGGCCTCCAATCCCAGAACTCTTTATGTAGCAGGAGGACATGCAAATGGGGCCTCCCTCTGCTGATGAAAACCAGCCCAGCCCTCACCTTGAAGCCCAGCCCTGGACTCCCTGGTGTCCCACTTGGTGATCACGACTGAACTCAGACCACTCACCATGCAGTTGGGGCTCAGCTGGGTTTTCCTTCTGGCTGTGTTAAAAGGTAATTCACAGCGAACACGAGGTCCTGAGTGTGTGAGTGGACGTGAGTGAGAGGAGCAGTGGACGTGTGTGACAGTTTCCTGACCAGGGTTCTCTGTGTTTGCAGGTGTCCAGTGTGAGGTGCAGCTGGTGGAGTCTGGGGGAGGCTTGGTGCAGCGTGGGGGGTCCCTGACACTCTCCTGCACAGCCTCTGGATTCACCTTCAGGGACTATGCCATGAACTGGGTCCGCCAGGCTCCAGGGAAGGGGCTGGAGTGGGTCTCAGTCATTAGTGGTACTGGTGGTACCACATACTACACAGACTCTGTGAAGGGCCGATTCACCATCTCCAGAGACAATGCCAAGAACTCGCTGTATCTGCAAATGAACAGCCTGAGAACTGAGGACATGGCCATGTATTTCTGTGCAAGAGACACAGTGAGGGGACCTCAGTGTGAGCCCAGACATAAACCTCCTGCAGGGCTCAGGACCAGCAGGGGGCGCTCAGGACACACTGGACTCAAGCTGAGTCCCAGGAGCAGGTGCAGAGGAAGGTTAAGGGCTGGGTCCTCTCATCCTCTGGGGATCCCTCCTCATAGAATGGTTAAGCCCAGAACCTCCGGAGCCTGGTTTCCTGTGTGGTTTTCATACAGGAAACATCCTTTCGTGAATACAGGGCAAAGTGTCATTTGGGAGGAAGGAAATCACCTTGCCGTGGTCACCAGTACTGGTCCCAGGGAGCTCAGGGGCCCTCTGTCCCTGCAGACTCAGGGAACAGATCAGTATGTCTCCCTCTGGAGTCCACTCCTGGGACTCAGTTTACACCCACAGGGAGGCTGGGCCTGGACCAGTGCCCTCAGAACCTGATGGATTTCACACCTCCTGTTCCTCCGCACACAGTGCGTGTGCGACTCTGCCGTGCCCTCTCACTGCTTTTTCTGCTTCTTGACACAGGGTGTGGGAGGCCATGGATCAGGAAAGGGATCTGGCCTTGAGGCCAACAAATCCGTCCAGTTTCCACAGCAGCTGAGCTTCGGGTGGCTGCAGGAGCTCCGTCTATGACTCAGTGATTCAGCTGTGTCTATGCCTCAGGTCCCTTTCCACAGATGCTGTCAGATCACAGGGTTTATTGGCTTCAGCATGACCTGTTCTGGATCTGTGACCTGCGTGATTCATGAACAATTTCTCTTTTCTAGTTTTGTTGTTTGTTTTGGTTTCATTGTTATCAAATAAAGCCTATTAAATTTAACGGGTCTATGGAAATGTCCTTTAACATGCTGGTCCCTTTTCCCTAGGATTTCTTCCCATATTTTTTATCCTGATTCCCCTGCAGATTCCATGTGTTGTCTATTTCTAGACGTCAGAACCAGGGTGTGACAAGAAGCTCAGGGGTGCCTCAGCCTGTGACTCCTGCAGGTCTGCTGGGCTGGAGCCCAAGCTCACTGGCAAGAGATGGTCGCTTGGGGCCAAGCGTGAAGCTGAAAGACACTCAAGGAGCTGCAGGCAGGTCAAACCTGTGTTATTCCTGGAGATTCCTCTCTGTGCCCCCAGTGCTGACAGAGGGCCTTATAAGGCTTCCACACAATAGTGGCAGATTACCAGAGCAGGGTCCAATCACTCCTTAGTC
>VMDO01038780.1:0-13198 GCA_007922755.1 Pedetes capensis
CCTCAAGGTCTTGGAACTCTGGTCCTGTGATGTGGGGGAAGTATCAAAGATCTCTGAGATACCTTTAGGGTCATTCTCCCATTATCTTGATGAATATCATTTGGTTTCCTTCTATCCATACTAATCTCCTTACCAAGAAGTCACTTTGTCACCACTGATTTTCCTTTCTAAACATGTTTTCTAATTCTTTCCATGGACAGGCTGAGAATTTTTAAGGCTTTATGTCTGTTTTGCTTTTAATTATAAATTCCATCTTTAAAACATATCTTTTCTTACATTTTTCAGTTAAGGGAAGCCATGCAGTGCCCTCAGCACTCTACAGCTTAGAGATTTGTTCTACTAAATATCCTGGTTCACTGCTCCTATGAGCTGCTTCCCACAAATCCCTAGGACAAGAATAATTCAGCCAAGTTCTTTGCCACTGTATAACAAGGATGGCCTTTCCTGCAATTTCCAATACCTTGTTCTTAATTTCTGCCTGATACCTCATCAGAACAGTTACTGTCTATATGTCTATGAGCAATCTGGACACAATCACTTAGACAATCACTAAGAATATTGAGGCTTTATCTACAGCTCTTCTCTTCTTCTGAGCCCTCACCACAATTGCCCTTAATGTTCCACACATGGAAATATAGGCTATTCCCAGCATGCACTTTAAAACTGTTTGTATTAGTCTGTTTTGTGTTGCTATAACAAAACACCATAGTTTGAGTAATTCATAAAGGACATTTATTTCCTCACAGTTCGGGAGACCATGAAGTCCAAGATCAAGGGGATGGCATCTGGTGAAGATCTTGCTGCATCATCCCATGGAAGAAAGCAGAAAGGAAAGAAAGAATGACATAAGGTGATCAAATTCATCCTTTTATAAGGAACCCATCCCGACAAAAATGAACCAATTTCTAGGATAATGGCATTAATCCATTTTTGAGGACAAAGCCCTCATGGCTTAATCACCTCTTAAAGATCCCACCTTTTAATAATTTAACAATGGCAGTTAAATATAAACATGAGTTTTGGAGAGGACATTAAAATTATAGCACTGTCCTGGCTTCAACCCAGTTCCAAAGCTGCTTCCACATTTTTAGGTATTTGTTACAGCAACATCCTACTCCCTTGGTAGCAATTTCTGTGTTAGTACATTTTGTGTGGCGATAACAACCTACTGGTGCTTTGGTCTTGGACCTTCCAGCCTCCAGAACTGTGAGGAAATAAAGTTTAGTCCCTTATACATTTTTCAGTCTTAGATATTTTGTTAGCACTGCAAAAATAAGGATGTGGCAATCCACTCCTGAAGCAATCTCAAAACAATCAGCCATTGAAAACCCTATAAGGGTCAGCTATGAGTCGGACACAATTCAATGGCACCTAACAACAATTGATTCTCTATTAGGTAGCTGTATCTTTATTGATTCTCATATTTTATGTCTTTATTGAATCTTATTTTTATAATAATTTAATTCCTTTATATATGTTTTCTTTAGTTCTTTGAACATATTTATAATAGCTGATGTAAAATTTCTAAGTTGGGTGCAAATGTACTCTCCTGTAATCCTAGTGACTTGGAAGGTGGAAGCAGGAGGATCACAAGGCCAGAGGCAGCCTGCATAACTTAGCAAGACTGTATCTCAAGATAAAAAAATAAAAAGGGGGTTGCCGTGCAGCTGAGTGGTAGAGTGCTTGCAAAATATGCATGTGGCCCTAGGTTCAGCACCCTAGTAGTGAAAAAAAATAGTCTCCATCTACTAAGTCCACCATCTAGTATCCATCAGGGTTTCTCCTGACTGCTTTTTTATTCTTTTGTGTGAAATTCTTTCCTGTTTCTTTGCATGCCTTATAATTTTTGCTATTTTTGAGATAGGATCTCACCATATAGCCTAGGCTGACCTTGAACTCACTATATAGCTCAGGTTGACCTTGAACTTGGGATCCTCCTGCCTTAGCCTCCCAAATTCTGGGATTACAGGCATGCACTATCTTATGTGGCAAGACAAGATGTTTTGAACAATATGTTTTATCAACTTTGGATTCTTCCTCCCAAAGACAAGAAGGTAACTGGGATTCTCTCAGTCCTTCTGACCATGCACAGAACCCTGTGCATTTGTGCAGCATTCTAAATCCCCTGGAATATGGTGAAGCCTTTCAAAGTTATTTGTGCCTAGCTCCTTCTCCAGATCTCTCTTTAAATCTTTGGCTGTTGTTTACTTATTCCAGTTAGTACTGCAACTTTACAAAGGAGAATATTGGCATTCTCTAATTTTTTTGCCAAAACACTATTGTTTTCTATAACACCGGGGATACGACATTTCTGTAGTCCTTCAAATGAGATCAGCCTATCTAATAGTAGCAAGTCTGTCTACATGGTTACTGTATCATGGAGCTGAGAAAATAGATCAGAGCATCCGCAGAGAATGCTCTGGATACCCCCAAGGTGGACCGGCAGGGTGCTGAAGCCTAGGCCCACTTGGTCCGGGCTGAGGTCTGGCCCCTCCCCAGACCCTGCCCTGTTCCTGCCACCTCTAGTTACCCTTAACCCAAATCTAGACTGGGACCTATTTGACTCCCTAAGAGCTAATATGGCTACATAAGTGCCAGTTCACCTTTCACCTACGTTAGTCCTTCCTCTTCCATCAAGTGATCCAAGATGGCCCCCAACAGCCCAGCTCTGGTGTGGCCTTTTTCAGCCTGATTGGCCGCCCAGAGCTATCCAATAGGTTGTTAAGGAAAACTCAGTGATTGGTGCAGTCTGCACCTAACCCCCCAATCGTAAGTGCAGTTTTTCAAGCCATCACACTGAGAGCTGCTCCTCCTGGTGTGAGCCATTCTCTGATTGGTTGCACCCTGGTTCTTATCCCCACCTAGAGTGTATGTAAGTAGACCACTGATTACCTCAGGTGTCTGTTCATTTCTTTCTTCCTGATCTCCTTGACTCTGACTGTTATACCCTATACCTGATTTCACCGCTTCGATTGTCCAGATCTTCAATCAAGCCATTGAGAAGCAAGGCTCCAAGAGTCAAGAAAGAAGACCTCGAGCAAGCCAAGAAAAGCTCTCAATCCCCCCACCCTGGGGAGGATATAATAGGAGAGGATGACAGGCGAGAGGCCACATCCTCCAACCATTGGCCAGCCAGCGAGGACATCAGAGCTGTTCGGCACTTTGATATAGAGCTGTTATCCCATCGTAGCAGCAGCAATCCATGCTGCCAGCTAGAGAGCTATTATATAGAGCTGTAAAATCTTTAGGCTCTCCTGCAAAGGAGTAGCTTGATGATGTTCCTGTTTGTTGTTGAAGGCTCCCGAGGTCCTTCTTGGTGCCACCGACTGGCTCTTGCCCTCTCCTGAGGGTCCCCGAGCAAACTGGTGTTGAGGTGAAGCTCTGTGATCTCTTGCCAGGCCAGAGCAGACCCCAACAAGCATCCTCAAGTGGAAAGGCCATGGGTCATTATTTTTACTGATGATTAGTATTTTCCTTTAAAAACACTTTTCAATTTATTGTGTGATTTTTATAACTCACAGAGTTCCCAAACAGTTGTTCATTGATAATTTCCCCAATTTTATTAGAGCTTTTTTAAAATCTTATTTTATTTCTTTGGTGCCAGGGATTGAACCCAGGGTCAATCCCAGGGCCTCACACATGCTGAGCACATACTCTACCACTGAGATGCACCCTCATTATTGCTTTTTAAAGGGAGAGTATTTGCACACATCACTCTGAAATTCTGGAAGCCTTCATATTTTTTGAAATAGTTAAGAGGCTTTAATAGCTATAATTACAGTGCTTGTTGAAATGAAGACTGAAAACAAGTATACAAAACAGTTGATTACTAATCATGTATTGAAAGCAGTAAGTGGTTCCACGACACCAAGTAAATCAGTTCTGAGGTTTCCCCAAGATAAATTTAACAGCTCCAGGTTCTTCAGTGTTTATCAAAATACAAAAGAAAAAAGTAGAGGTCGTCTTTTTTGATGGCAAATCGGACCCTTGTAGCCTAAGGGAGGAAGCTACTTCACACATGGAGATGGAGGGTGTGGAGTGGACCGACCCTCCTTGCTCGCACATGCTCCTGATGGTGAGACCCAGGCCTCCCACCAGTGCATCTGAGCGGGGCAGGAAGAGTGAGCTGCGAACACAGGGCCTGCCACTTGGTCACACTAACCAAGGATGACCTTGGGCCCTGTGTCCCCACTATAGCCCCCAACCCACCCCTGGGGACTGTGTGAGCATGAATATAAGCACAACACTGTGGAATGCAGGTGACCCAAAGACAGGCAAATCCTGGGGGCTCTACTGTGACCATGCATTAGATGACGGTTTGTTCACCATCTCTCACATACACAGGGGAACAGCTGACCCCCAGTGGACAGGCGTTCAAGCCATTACCGTGAAACCTACACTAAGCAGAATTTCTTTTCTGTGTGTTCGAGTGTTCTCCCTATCCTGTATTTTTAGCTATTTTTAAAAATGCACTCAGTTCAGGGTAAAAACCAACCACCAAATGGATCCTGACACCAATCTACAGCTCATGGCTCCCAGAGGCCAGTTTCCCATGCATCCAAATCCCTTCTCAGTACTGGAGTTCTTTTTACAATAGAAAAAAGGGGTTAAGTAAGATTGCATAGGAGTACCAGATACTGCCTCAGTGGAAAGAGAAACATTCACATTAAATACCAACCTGGCTGCAGGTTGTGTCTGCACATGTAAAGCGGGGCGCGATGCACACTGACCAACCCATGGAGACAGCTTCGATACTTGAGAACACAGAGTGGCACCTTTTCCATGAGAGGAAAGAGGAGGGCAGAGAAGAGGAAGTGAAAGGGAGAGGGGATTCTGGTTCATTTCTGGTTCCAGAGCTGACTGGAAAGCCAGTCCAGTCCTTCATAGAGCCCATACTTGCTGGTGGCACAGGTGGCCTGAATGTACCAGTCCCTGTGGCATAGAGAGTGCAGCCCCAGCTTGTCTGTGATTTCACCTGCCCTGTTCCTGCCACCTGCATTCATGGCATTAGGGAGGTCTTGCTTGTTGGCAAACACCAGGAGGATGGCATCCTGGAGCCCGTCCTCGGCCAGCATCCTCATGAGCTCCTCACAGGCTTCGTTCACATACTCGGTCATTGCTGTCCACCACAAAGATCAAGCCTTGGGTGTTCTGGAAGTAGTGGTACCACAGCAGCCACATCTTGTCTTGACTACCCACGTCCCAGAAGAAGCTGATGTTCTTGTATTCAACAGTCTCCATGTTGAAACCTACAGTGGGAATAATGGTCACAATTTCACCCAGCTTCAGTTTGTACAGAATTGGCGTCTTCCGTGCAACATCCAGGCCCACCATGAGGATGTGTATTTTTTCCCCCCGAAAAGGCCCTTGAAGAGGTTGGCAAAGATATTCTCCATGCTGTGGACAGGTGGAAGCGACTCTGGCCAGAGACCTCAGCAGTGGCTGCCCCAAGCCAGGCATTGGTTTTGCTCCCACTCACCTTCAGATTTTTAATAATGTGTTTTTTAAAACAGAGAATTCTCTTTATGACAGAATACCTCTTATTAATCTTTGTCTTTTGTAATTGTGCTTTGGTATTCTATCTTGGAAATATTTGCCTAATACAAGCTTACTAAGACTTTCCAATGCTTGCTTTTCTTCACGAAGTTTCAAAGTTTGGGGTTTTATATTTGGAATGTAAAAGATTCCCCAGTCCCCCTTTCTCTTTCACTTGTTTCTCTCTCCCTCTCTCCTCCTTCCTTTTCCCTTCCCTTTCCCTTCCTCTCTCTTCTTCTCACTATCATTCTCTCTTTCTTTTCTTTTTTTTCTTTCTTCCATTCTCTACCTTCTCTTTGAAACTTGGGTAACCACTAAGCCACAGTGATTGTTCTGATGGGTAGCAGGATTGTATTAATCATCCTGAGCAAGAGGCATAAAATCAGAATAATCTCCAATGGCAAGTTTTGGTTAAAGATGAAAAGGGCAAAAATAAAAGAAAATGGGAGGGAAAAAACACACACAAAAATGCTCCCCATGCCCAAACTACAAAGACGTGTATGTTGTTCTTTTGGCCTATAAAAACCCTGCCACTGCTTTAGCTGAGGAGTCACCAGGTTTTGGGGTGCTACTTAATAAACATCAGTTGACCTACTATTTGAGTAACGTTAGTCATTTTCTTTTGAGAATGTGTCATACATTTTTAAATAATTTTAAATGAATAATTCAATAAACAAGTGGGCAAGGGAACTGAACAGACAGTTCTCAAAAGAAGAAATGCACCGGGCATGCTGGCACACACATGCCTGTAATCCCAGCGGCTACGGAGGCGGAGGCAGGAGGATCGCAAGTTCGCGACCAGAAGCCGTCTACAGAACTTAGCGAGGCCCTGTCTCAAAAAAGTAAAAAAAAAAAAAAAAAAGGGCTGAGGGTGCAGCTCAGTGGTCCACAAGTGCAAGGCCCTGGGTTCAACCCCCAGTACTGCAAAAGAAGAAGAAGAAGAAGAAGAAGAAGAAGAAGAAGAAGAAGAAGAAGAAGAAGAAGAGATGCAAATGGCTAATAAACACATGAAAAATGCTCAATATCCCTTGCCATTAAGGAAATGCAAATCAAAACAACACCGAGATTCCATCTCACTCCAGTAAGAATGGCCAAGATTAACAAAAATGAATAAATGAATAAACAAACAAATAAATAAATAAATAACAACAAATGCTGGTGAGGATGCAAAGAAAAAGGAACATTTTTCCACTATTGGTGGGACTTTAAATTAGTTCAGTCACTTTGGAAATCAATACGGGGGTACCTTAGAAAACTAAGAATAAAACTACCATATGATCCAGTTTTACCACTTTTGAGAATATACTCAAAGGAAGATAAGTCATCATACCACAGGGACATCTGCACTTCCATATATAATGCAACAATCTTCACAATTGCAAGGACATGAAATCAATCAAGATATTCATCAACAGAGGATTGGATTGAAGAATTGTCATACATATATATATATATATATATATATATATATATATATATATATCAGCAGAAAAGAAGGAAATTATGCCATTTGCAGCAAAATGGATGGAACCAGAGAACATCATGTTAAGCAAATCAACCCAGACTCCAAAAGAGAAATATCATATGTTCTCACTCATATGTGGGAGCTAGATCTAGCATAAAGGAAAAAATATTGCATTTATAGATATATAAAAATGAACAATCATACTTATCTAAGAATGGAAAATACAAGTGGACTGGAAAGGAGGGGAGAGGTGATCAGCAGGTGGGAGTGGAGATTGGGGAAATGGGGAAGGGAGGAACAATGTAGAAGGGTAAAGAGGGAGTGGAAAAACACAAAACACAGGTTGCAACTATATAAATATATGAAAAAAATGAGGGAGGCCAATGAGGATATAACCCATGGCTGCATATGACTGTCATTACATATTAATTAAAATTCCTACATTTTTCTTATATTTTCTTCTTTCATTTATCTTGTTCTGTAAAATATGCAAGGGATGGATGTATAAGCAAAACTCATTTAATAGTTGCATAATGGATATATCAAAGGACTCATTACTCTGTGCCCCACTACCATTTATAAATAAAAACTTAAAAATAAAAATATTTTATAATGTTTAGCATATTGCTATAGTTTGGAACTTAAGTGTCCTGAGTGGTGAATGTATCAAAGGCTTGGTCCCCAACTTGGTGCTATTGATAGGTAGTTAAAACTTTAAGAGGTAGGGTCTAGTGGGAGATCTTTAGGTCATTGGGGACATGCTCTCAAAGGAGATTGTTGGACCCAAATCCCTTCCTTCTTTCACCTCTGAGACCTGAGGTGAGCAATTTTGCTCTGTCAAGAACTCTTACTGTGATGCACTACCACAGAACCAAAGCAACAGGGCCAACCAATCTTGGATGAAACCTCTAAAACTGTGAACCAACATAAATATTTTCTCTTTATAAGTTGATTGCACAGGTACTCATTATAGAAACAGCTGATTAACACAGGCATGAATCATCATTTTTTTTCATATGGATGCCCAGTTATACTAGCACCAGTGTTCAAAGGACTGTTGTTTCTCCATTGAATTGCCTTTCTTCCTCCATGAGAATCAGTTCACCATGTAGGTATATTTCTGAAATCTCCAATTCTGTTCCATTGATCTATGTGTCTACTCTTTTGCTAATACCACATTATCTTGATTACAGTTGTAGAATAAGCCTAGGAATAAATTAGTGTGATTCCTTCAACTCTGTTGTCCTTTTATCAAAATTATTTTGGTTATTCTACTTTCTTTGCTTTTCCATGTAAATTTGAAATCAGCTTTCAATTATTTGCTAGAGATTTATTGGAATTTTTTCAATTTTATTGTGGTATAATTCTACAGTATAAAATTTGCTGTATTAACCTTTTTAAGTGTACAATTCAGTAGCATTCATTACATTATTCAATAAATCAATTTGGGAAAACTAATTTCTTAACAATATTGAGTCCTCCAATCCTATCTACTCTGTGTATCTCTCCATTAATTTTGATGTTTATTGACTTCTCTCATTAATGTTTTACAGTTTTGACCATACTGATCTTGTACATATTTTGTTAGATTAATTCTTTATTATCTTGTGTTATTTTTTACTATTGAAAATGTTAATGTTTATTTCAATAAGTAGTTTTTCACTGCTAGTATATGATTATCTTTTGCATTTTGACCTTGTATCTTGAGAACTTAATAAACTCATTTACTGGATCTGGTACCTTTTTGCAGAATCTTGGAAATTTTCTACTAGACAATTATGCAATATACAAGTAGAGACAGTTTTATTTCTTATTTCTAACCTAGGTGCTTTGTATGGTTTATGGTGCCTCATGCCTTGTATGGCTTGTTGTTGTTGTTGTTAGGTGCCATCGAGTCGGTATCCGACTCATAGTGACCCTCATAGGGTTTTCAATGGCAGACTGTTTCGGGATTGCCTTGGGAGTGGATTGCCAGGCCCTTCTCCCATATTTGCGGTGCTGGGAATTGAACTCAGGTCCTCAGAGACTGCAGTGCAGTGCTCTACCAACTAAGCTAAATCCCAGCCCCTTGTATGGCTTAGACCTCCAATATTATGCCGAATAGGGTGGTCATAGTGGACATCCTTGTTTTGCGTGCCATCGCAGAAGAAAAATATTTAATCTTACCAATAGTATGTCACCTATAGTTTTTATAGGTGCCTAAATTGAAGTTCTTTTTTTTTCTCTCCCTTCCTCCATCCTGGCTTTCTTTTCTTTCTCTCTTTCTCTCTCTTTATTTTATTTTTTATTTTATTTTATTTTATTTTATTTGCGGTACTGGGGGTTGAAGCCAGGGCCTCGTGTTTGCATGCTCTGCAAGTGTTGGACCACTGAGCTGCATCCTCAGCCCATTTTTTAACTTATTGAGACAGGGTCTCGCTAAGTTACACAGACTGCCTCTCGTCTTGAACTTGCAATCCTCTTGTCTCTGCCTCCCAAGCCGCTGGGATTACAGGCGTGTGCCACCACACCTGGCTCTTTCTCTCTTTTTGAAATGAGGTCTCTCTATGTAGCCCAGGCTAGCTCAAAATCTCTATGTAGCCCAGGCTGGCCTCAAGAATGCATGATCCTCCTGGGTCAGCCTCCTGAGTGCTGTGATTACAGGTGCACCAACATACACAGAAAAGAAATTCTCTTCAATTCCCAGCTTTCTGGGAGGTTTTTTTTTTTTTTTTTTTTCATGAATGGATAATGAATTTTGTCAAAAGCTTTTTTTTCAATACTTGGGGGTTCAATTCAATCCCTTGCACATGCTAGGCAAGTGCTCTACCACTGACCTGAACCTCCAGCCCTTTTTTTATTTTTCATTTTGAGACAGGGTATCACTAAATTATGCAGGCTTCCTCTGGTCTTGAACTCACAATCTTCCTGCCTCAGCCTCCTGAGTCACTGGGATTACAGGCATATGCCAGATGTCCAGCTCAAAAGCATTTTACACATTCATTAAGGTTCTCATACAGTTTTCTTCTTCAGTTTAATAAGGTGTATTACCTTTACTGAGACAAATAATAAGAAAGAAGAAAAGCAGCAGCTCCACATCAATGATTATATTCAATGCAAATTATCTAAATATATCAATTAAAAGCCAGAATTTCTCAACCATATAAAAAAATCAAACAAAATTCCATCTATAGGAAACCCATTTTAAATATATTATAGACAGATTAAATGTAAAAGGAAAAAATATATACACCTTGAAACCACTAACCAACCCAAAGAAAACCATTGGGACTGGGATTTAGCTCAGTTGGTAGAAAGCTTGCTCTGCATACTCTGAGGCCCTGGGTTCAATTCCCAGCACTGCAAAAATTGGAGAAGAACCTGGAAGCCCACTCCTGAAACAATCCCGAAACAAGCAGCCATCAAAAACCCTATGAATAGCAGAGAAGTACTGGCATAGTGCCAGGCATGGCATAGTGTTGGGGAGTATTTTGTCTGTTGTATATAGAATTGCTGAGTTGGACCCGACTTCATGGCACCTAACAGCAAACAACAAAGAAAACCAAAGCAGCTACAGTGATATTTGAGAAAGTAGACTTCAGAAATATTCCCTGGAATTCACAACAACAACAAAAAGAATATTACAAAAGATTAAAGGAATCAATTCACCAAGAAAACATTAAAATTCAAAATTAATGTGAATTTAACAAGGAAGCTTCAAAATGCTTAAAACCAAACTAATATACCTGAAAGGAGCAATTAGTCAATTCTGTAATAATAATTGAAGACTTCGACATTCCTTTCTTAGTGACCAATGAAACAAGCAGATCGAAAATCAGTAAAGATATAGAAGATTTGAACAACACTGACAACTAACTTTACCTATTGGACATTGATAGAACTCTACGATTATCAATAGCAGAATAAACATTCTTTGCAAGTACAGATAAGTATAACATAGATTGGACCACAAAACTAACCTAAAATTTTTTTAAATAATTGAAATATACGAAATATATTCTTTGACTACAGTGGAATTAAACTACTAATCAATAACAGAATAACATCTGAGATATCCCCAAATATTTATAAATTAAATAATGAGTAAAAGCAGACATAATAGGAGAAAACAGAAATTATTTTAATGAATGAAAATAAAAACAAAACATAAAAAATTGTGAGATGCAGTTAGAGCAGTATTTAGAGAGGAATTTATAGCATTAAATGCTTATGTTAAAAAAGAAGAGGACTTGTGGGGTAAGACGGCACAATAGAATTATCCTTTGCTGACTCTGCAAGTGACAAGAGTCAGAGCAATAAAGAAGAAATTATATTCCAAGAAGAAAAAGACAGGAAGAGCTCTAGGAATCAAGGATGAGGTGATAGGAAGGCTAAAAAGTGCAGAGAAGCAGAAGGGCAACTCAGAAAAAAGTATGAAGCAATCCATAACTCCAACCTTGCATCACTGGCTAGGAGAGGTGAACCCAACCCCACAAGCATAAGGCAAGACTAAAGAGTGTGGTCAGCCCCAATAATAAAAACAGACTGGTAGTCCTAGCCACAGAAGAAAACCACAGCTCTTATTATCTTTAAATCTAGTATGGAGATTTGGTCTGAAAGTGACTTCTCCTCTATAACAAACTACCTTTAGAAAAGAAATCCACTACATTGCTCAGCATCTCTTAGAGTGCTCTAATCAGGAGCCATCTGGAGAAGGGTCCTATTATTAGGGACTGAACTACTCTGGGGATCAGAAAACATAGAACAATCACATTTCAGGGTTTCTGGGGACATCCTGCTATAGTGTCAGTTAGATCACCATAAAAGACACTCATGGAGAAAGAGAGAATCTATCACAAACCTGCTGAGAAATTTAAGCAGCAGGAAGTAGGGACTTTAGAGACCCTAGTGGTTAGTGGCTCCATAATACTCTGTGGAGAGGAACAAAACAAGTCACATGGTTTAGTTGAGGGAAAATGGTATTGGACAGTGCAAAGACAAAAAGGCACGTTGCTTGGTTCCTATACCACCCTCTATCCCAGCACAAAATTCAGTGGTCTGCATGCTTCCCCCACTGTCTGAAGCATTTGAGGATACACCATGGCCTGGACATTTGCCACATCCCCAGGTATACATACTGAGGGCCTCTGGAGTGCCTGTTTGGCTCACATACCACCTAAGTTTATCCGGGCTCACAGGAACTCCAAACTTTACCATACCTCCTGAACATACAGAGAGCCCTGGAGACTGGGAGTACCCACCTGGCCCACATACTGTAAAAACTTGTTAGAGCTAGTGGCTCTGGGTGCATATACAAAAAGTCTTTGGAGTGAATCCATTTCTTCTACAGACAATGCAACCTTAAGTGGCCTAGCATGAAATGTAGAGCTAGGCTCAGCCTACAAACAGCACCAACCTATTTAGCAGGAGTTGAGAGGAATCATAACAGGCCTCAGCTGTGACTCACTATCCTCCCACCATACTTGGTGGATTCCAATGTTAGAGGACCCAGAAAGAAGCTTCTCCAAGCCAATTGCCTTGGCTAGGAGAAAGTTTTGACTCATTTTTCTTTAAAAATTTTTTTAATTACTTTCATCTAATTTTATTTATTTTTAATCTCTAATTAGTTATTTATTTTTTCTCTTTTCTCTTTTGTTTTCTTGTTTACTTTGCTTTTTTCTTTTTTCCCTTTCCCTGCTCCCTTTCTTATTATCATTATCATTATTATTATTTATGTTGCTTTTTAAATGTTTAACTTCTTCATTTATTCTATATTGTCTTCTACTGTGATTGGTAGTATATTGTTGTTGTTGTTAGGTGCCATCAAGTTGTGTCTGACTCTTAGCAACCCTTACAGGGTTTTCAATGGCTGATTGTTTCAGAATTGCATCACGAGTGGATTGCCACATCCTTCTCCTGTTTTTGTGATGCTGGGAATTGAACCCTGGACCTCAAAGATTGCAGAGTGGCGCTTTACCAACTGAGCTACATCCCAGCCCCGATTGGTGGTATAGTTGTTTTTAACTGGCTTTTGCTGTACTTCTATACTTCTGTACTCTGTTGTTGCTGCTGTTGTCATTTTGCAGTGCTGCTGATTGAACCCAGGGCCTTGTCCATGCTAGGCAACCACTCTACCACTGAGCTACACCCCCATCCCTTTTTTTAAATTTAAATATTTTCTTTATTTTGTTTTTTTTTTTTTTTGGTTGTTGTTGTTTG
>VMDO01038781.1:0-13197 GCA_007922755.1 Pedetes capensis
CCAAGTACTGCAAACAAAACAAAACCAAGGAAACCATATTCACCCAAGTACAATGTCAAAGATTAGCACAACCTTCAAAGACATAAAAGATGCAGGAATGATGGTCTCCATCACATTCTCACAGAATTAATCAGGCTGCCCTTACAAACAACAGATGCACATGGCTTAATAGCAGAGGGTCAAATAGTAAATTTAACCAAATACAAATCTGACCTGGGACTTCCATGCAAAATGTAGTATTGCTACTAAAAACAATAAGCACAGCCTTGGGGATGTGATAGGTGGTGAGAGAATCCTTCCCCATACTCATCAGGAGCACCCTGCAGCTCAGGACTCTGGGTTCCACTAGCCCTGCCACATACTTCCAGAAGCTACTGTGCTAAGAGAAGGGTGTAATGGCTTCTTAAAGATACAGCTGATATGCCTCTGTGAGATGGCACTCAGCAAAGATGAGCTACTATCCATCAGGAGTCATTCTACTCTAAAATCAATGACCTAAGAGATAATGACACTGGATATATTAACATTGAAATATCATTCTATTTAACAGTGAACAGGCACGTTTACCGCTATAGCATAATCCAGAATCAGTGAAGCAATGCAAAGAGTATTCAAATGCCAAAGGGTGAAAGTGGACTGGGCCTTTTCACCATCATCCTCTGTAACCAGTCGGAGGACTTGTGCCTCTAGTGTCTACAACTTCAGGCTATGTGGTTCCAGGGTACAAATGGAATCCTTGCAGCACTAGGTACAGTAAGGGAGTCACTAAATTTAAGGTTGTGTTTAAAACTTGGTTAGTGGGTACAGTGGTGCTCGCTTGTAATCCCAGGGACTCAGGAGGCAGAAGGATCACGAGTTTGAGGTCAGAGGCAGCCTGAGTAATTTAGTAAGACCCTGTTTCAAGAGAAAAATTTTAAAAAGAACTGGGTGTGTGCAGTTGAGGGGTAGGGTGCTTGTAAAGCAGGTGTGAGGTGCTGGGCTCAACTGTCCAGTACTGCAAAAAAATAATAAAGAAAAGAAGAAAAGTAAAGAAAAGAGAAGAGAAGGGAAAAGAAAAGAAAAAAGAAAAGAAAACTAGAAGAGAAGAGAAAGGAAAAGAAAAAGAAAAGAAAAATGAAAAGAAAACTTGGTTACTTTTAGGTCCTATGTCAATAGATCAGCAGCCACAGAAAAGAGTTTCCATGTGCTTATGTGGAATTAACCCTGAGCTCATTAGAGGTATGCCACTTCCATGTACAAAAAAACAAAAGGAAATATGTTTGGCACCGATATAATCTCCTGGGACATCTCTTGGTACTCTTGTGACTAATTTTAACTTTCAATGGGAGAGTCCATCAAGCACAGCCTGATAACCATGATCACAGAGCTTCAGGAAATCAGGGATGAGGGGCACCCCATGGGAAGCCACACAGACCCAGGAAGGGCTGAGAATGAGACTGTTCTAGAATGAGTGGTAGAGAACAAAGTTAAACATCAGTTACAGCCCAAGACCAAATACAGGATCATTCCACTAATCCTCCTGAAAATTCTCTAGGGATCTTGAAACCAGAATCCTGGAGAAGCTGGAGCTGGCTGCAATGAACTTGAAGGGAGAAGCAAGTGGCTCTGATCAATATGAGGGGTGGAATATAAAAGGCAGTGTCATGTCCTGTCCAGCTCCCCTTTTCAGGGCTGGCGCACGTGGCCCCTACTTCTGTGGAGCACTGGATAATTGCACATTCTGCAACCCCTCTGAAGAGCTGCCCTCAGTGATAAGAGCAGCTCCCAAAGGATGCCACCCATACATCTGTCCCTGGGGGTGGCCCACGGCCGATGGCTGGCTTATCCATGGCACAAATAGCTGGTCCCTTTGCCTTAAAGTGGGATGACTCTGCAGGACAGGTCTCTGGGTAGTTTATGCATCTGAACAATTCATGATCCCTGGAGACAGGGCCACAATTAGCTGTGAGGTGGGGCCACGTGCTTACTGTCCTGCTTCTCCTTGTTGCTAGTCTATTCTTCTGCTTCAGAGTCTCTCACACAGGTTTGTACCTTACTCCTGGTCGGAGGGTCTGTTTCTACAAAATCATCCTGAGACACCATGGCTTAAAGAGGACATAGATTGATTTTGGCTCACAAAGAGAAGGAAGCAGGGAGTAGGCAGTTCCAGAGTGGTGTTCCAGGGAGCTCCAGGACCCCCGGTCTCTCTCTTCCTCCTTCACTCATGGTCACTGCCATGGAGGTTGCTATCCCACCCACAATCCAGGCAGAAGATGTCTACCCCTGTTTAAGAGCTTTCACGCAAGGACTTTCCAATGCCTTTGTCCATATGTAATGGCCTAGCCTCCATCTGTAAGAGGCACTGGGAAATGGAAGCTTTCAGCTGGGCGCAGAGGTGCTCCCAATGATGAAGTCTGTTAGGCAGGAAGAAGAGAGAGCAGATTAGAGAAGTGTCAGCTACAACCCTCCACTATGACAAAGGGATCTGATGAAAGGATCAAAACCTTCTAAAACATTAGCCTCCTATAGACCACCTCACCTGAGTTAAGATGGGTGAAGGTAGGGGAGCAGATAAACCATGTGGAAGTGGAAGAGCAGCCACATGTGGGGCCAGGCCTCGCTTGCAGGAAGTGAGGGGACTGTCATGGCTTCAGATATGTGGTTCTGGAGAAAGCCCTGGGGGTAGGGGATGAGGAAGCATCTTTTGGTCCTGAATCTTCCTGTGGAAGCCACATTTTTGCACCCTCTACTCCTAGTCCTATGCTTTGTTCTGTAGGTAGAATTGACAGCAGAAAGTCTTAACAAAAATGCACAGCATTCAGTTGAGCTTGTTTGATTCACTGGGCAACTTCCAAATGCTCCATGCTCATCCCTGGCTCAAACAAAAATTATACTGAAATCTTGGTTGGAGAATTGTCAGAATGAGCTTGTGCCTCCCAAAGAAGACTCAGGGTGGGTAAAAAAATCATCAAATTTCTGCCAAACCATAAAACAAAAATGTTACCCCCAAATTGTGTGCATTTTTTTCCTCCTAAATGTACATTAGCCTTCCTACTGGTTGGACTGTAGCATCCGATCCCATCAGATCTTAGAAGCTAAGCAGGGACAGGTCTGCTTAGTACTTGGATGGGAGACCACCTGGGAACACCAGGTGCTGTAGGCTTGGGAGAAGGACCCAGCAGCCCACTCCCAAGAAACAATCAGCCGTTGAAAACCCTATGAATAACAGAGAAGTACTAACAGTACTGTTTTGCCTACTGTACGTAGGGTCACTAGGAGTTGGACGCCATCTCAGTGGCACCTAACAACAACAACAATAACAACAAAGGTGCATTCAACTTTGAGGAGAAAAAATAGCTGAAGAGCTTTAACATATGGATAGGAAAATCTTTATGACTAACTTAATATCATTTCTTAAATATAAGAGTTTTCCATCTTCTATAATTCCACCTCTCCATGACCTAACAAGGTGATCATTTCAAGCAGAATACTTCCAGAATAACCACATTGCCTATAATTACATCATAAAGTCATTCAGTTCAACAAGTAAAATCACTTTTATGACTGAATCACACTATCTCTGTGAAATAGAAAATGAGAACGTAATCCATATTCTTTTTAGAACAGAAGGCAAAGTTAACCCATTACTTGCTAAAGGGCAGATTAGTCAGAGAACCAAAATTTTCTAGTTCTATTTCCATACTCTGGCCAACAAGACACCTGGCCCTGTCCTTTCTTCCTTTCACTAGCCAGATCTGCTGAGTTTTCATTGGGAGTGTGGCTGCCCATGGTGTGGCGGCAATTCCCATCTCCCTTACAGCTTGTATAGGCACCTGGACAAGTTTGAAAGTGACAGGCCAATTTTCTGTCTCAAAGATGGAGCTACCTTCCATGGATGCCTCATTTCCTACACTGCTCACTGGAAGTAAGGATTATGGTAAATTTGGTAATTTTGGAAGCCCATGTTGAGGCTCAGAGAATATGCTGCTATCTTCAGACTGGTCACCTCTGAACTTCAGGTGAAGCAGAAATAAATTTACATAAGCCACTGCATTAGATAATCCCCTTTCTCCCTAAATAATTCATTCCACCCAATCCTAGATTTCAATCAAACAAGAGCTTCACTTAAAAGTTCAATTAAGGGAGATGAGTTCAGAGAGGAACCAGAGGCAAGGTAGCTAGAAAGCACCTCCCAGGAGACACCATTTGAAAGAAATGGGAATATGTAATTTAAGAAAGAAAAGAAAAAGAGACACCAGGGGAGTTCTCTTAATGGTCTTTAAGGATCATGATGTGTGAAAAGAATCACCTTTGCAACCCATATATAACAAGGAAATAAAGTGGGATTAATTTGCAGAAGCCCAATAGAAACAAATTTCAGACCCATTAAAGGAAGAGATTTCTCATAAACAACTCACAGAGATTCAGGAATGCTCTTGGTTGTAATGAGATTCCTGTCACTAGAGGGTAGTAATGAGTTTCCTGAAGCTGCAGGCATGCAAGCAGAGCTTTATGTGAGAGTGTAGAGTATGGGATTTGGAGAGAAATAAATCCTGATTCTTGCTCTATTGATTGCCAGTAGATTGGTTTTTCTTACCATCTATAAGCCATATCTTCCTTTATGGAATTAGTTTTAACATTTATTTAGTAGAGTTGTAAACAATAAAAGAGAAAATACATATGAAAGACTCAAAGAGATGCTTGTTGTGAGGTGCCATCCCGTCAGGGCGGGTCTGACTCATAGTGATCCTATGGAAAACAGAACAAAGCACTACCCAACACTGTGCCATGCACACTATCTTTTTATGTTTGAACCCATTGCAGACACTATGTTTCTTCTCATTTTGAGTCATGCCATGTCAGCAAAAGGAGGTCCCAGGGGCTTTATTCCATTCCCATCATTAAGGTGGACTCTACTTTGAGGAGGCAACTCTTTCCCAGTTGTTCCTTGAATGTCTTCCAGCCTGGGGACCTCATTTTTCCACACTGTATTTGACAGTGCTTCTCTGCTATCCTTAGGGTTTTCAATGGCTAATTATTTGGGGAGTGGGTTGTCAAGTCCTTCTCCCTAGTCTGTCTTATTCTGGAAACTCAGCAGAAACCTGTGCACGATGGGTGGCCCTGCTGGTATCTCAGATACTGGAGGCTTAGCTTTTAGTATCACAGCAACATGAAAGCCCACACAACAGACATTTTAGATCATCCTCACTAAATCATACCCAACCTTGGTGTCTGATCACAACAAGCTGACATACACATGGAGGAAAAGAGATGCTAAATGACCCTATTTGGTGGAGATATTGAAGTGGGGTTTAATTATTATTTAAGGAAAATGAGAATGATAAATGGTCCTGCAATTCTGTGATCTTGAAATATTAATTTCCTTTTCCACAATGTATAAGCATGATACTTAATGAAAAACAAAGGCTAACAAAGTAAGCAAACCAGTTCTTCCTTTGTGCATACCAGCTGTTTCACAGAAACATCCATAGGAAAGTTCAGAACACTTCAGAATCCTTATTAGACAGGAGACTCAGAAGTTCTGCCAAGATTGTTTTCCTCCTATTGAAAATCATTTGGTCCAAACTTTGGAGAAACGAGGGGTTCCAAAAGCTAACAAAATGGCTAAAGGTATCTGCTGCAGAAAAATAAATAACATCTGATAGTCAAGATAGGCAATTACACTGACTCCCAGGTCTCGAATAGGTTTCTACCTCTTTAGAATTGATACTCAACTCTAAAATAGAACAGGAATGGGTAAAACAATGTAAGAGTCCTCCCAGTTCAAATCCTATTGTTCAAATTCTCAAAAGCAAGATAACTCATTCCTTGGCAGCTTGGATCACTTCTCCAAGTCCAAAAGCTACTGAAACCCCAGGATATAGGACCCAGGACAATACCTGTAGAGTCAAGAATACCTAACACTGCCACTTGGCAGAGATAATAGTGTTTTGGAAGCAGACAGAAATAACCTTTTGTCATTAGAGCAACAGAACCATGAGTAAGAATATCAAGAACTTTCAATTTCAAGAGTTCTTTTGGGGATATGGGCAGGAGATAGTTCACACAGAGATGCCTTCCTACCAGGCACTAGGACATCAAGAACCAGTCGAATCTGAGTTTCAGCCCGAGCCCTGCCATATGCATTTGGGTGACTTCAGAGAAGCCCCTTTCTAGGCCTCAAGTTTCCTCCCTGAAAAATGGCCACATGCTGTTCTGGGGTTTTGGTTTAAAATGAAGGGATGAATGTAAATTTCTCAACACTTCGCTTTGCAATTTATCATCTGGCCTCTTACCTTCCTGAGGGAGGGACAATGATTACTGTGCTCCGTAGTATTTTCAGAACACAGTCCTTACACAGTAAAAAGCTTTCAGATTAATGATGCCACATGCCCCAAGATCTATTGAATCTCCTCTACTGATGAAAACTTTGGACCTGCTTCCCTAATTACTTGATCCCACTTTTGACCAGTAGATCAAGAGACAATATCACTGTTCTTACCACTCCTTTTTCTTCTGTGTCTGTCTTTATGTAGTTTTACTGTACCTACAGTGTCTGCATGACACTTGGGGCCAGTCTAGATGGCACAAATTGATACTACCATCCTTGGTCAGTCTAAGTTTCCTGCTTTAAGACTTTGGAGTTTTAGGACTTTGATTTTTGTGAGTTAATTTTCATTTTGTTTGGACATGGATACAAGCATAAAGATACAAGCATAAAGAGAATCAGTCAGATGGGATCATAGTAAACTCTAGAAACAATGATGAGTCATTAGAATTATAACATAGGCTTATGGTATTCTGCAAGCCCCAATAACTTGCAAAGGAAACCAAATTTGTGACTGTATTTTCTACTAAGTCAATCATCACTTATGAGAACTGTACTGCTTCACAGAGCTGGAATTTTACATAAACCAATATAGACATACTTCTATCTTGGGAATCAAGGCAATTATAACCATAGTACCAAAAGACTACTTTTTAAACAAGTAACATCATCATTATAATTATTTAGTCAACAGAAAGGAACACTTTCAAAGTAGTGGGCTTTTATAGCCAGGATATCATTAAATATGAATCCCAAAAGGACAAATTCATAGAAGAACAATGTGTCCTATTAAAATAGTAATTTTTTGATGAATTCAGCACATAATTGATGTACATTATGTAACCCAATTTGGCTTTGCTGCAAAATCTTTTGGTTAAAAATTTGAATATGTTTTTTCCATTATTTTGAAAATATTAAAAGGAGTCTATTCCTTTTAATTTTCCAAAACAAATGTTACTATATACAAATTGCTTTTTTATTTTTATTTTTTATTTTTTGCAGTATTGAGGGTTGAACCCAGGGCCTCATACTTGCATGCTTTGCAAGTGCTGTACCACTGAGCTGCACCCCTAACCCATTTTCTTACTTTTTGAGACAGGGTCTAGCTAAATTATGCAGAATGCCTCTTGTTTTGAGCTTGCAATCCTACTGGTCTGCCTCTGGAGTCACTGGGATTACAGGCATGCACCACCGTGCCTGGCTACAATTGCTTTTACTTCCTATAAAATTATATGTCTGCATGATTGGTGCAAATACCCCCTTTCTGTCTATATAAGAAAGCTGTTCAGCTCACAAGGTGAGAAAGCCAGGAGGCACCCTCTGTGCAGCCTCCCCTGAAGTTTCAACATTAGTCCCAATACAAGACTTTTCTCTAGTGGTCCTTTTGCCTACTTTTAGTAGTGTAGGCTGAGCTGGTAACATGAAAAAAGAAGCAAAGACAACAGTGCAGCAAACGTATAGAAAACTACTTAATAAAAATATTAAAATCTTTCTTATTATCTAAACCTATATAGTATAGTATGGCAGCCATTAGGCATATGCAGCTGTGGGCACTTGATATGTTGCTACTAAAATTTCAATTTCAATCCCCAACACCACAAAACAAACAAACTTGACACATTAAATTTAGTTCTATTTTATTTTAAAGTAAATTTCAAAACTGTAGTAGTATAATTTTTTTATTAAACATATCTTTGTGACTTCAGCGATACTGAAATTTTCTCTAATTGTTGAGCAATTATCACTTGAGCTGCTTTATGCTGAAAGTACAATATGTACATACCAGATGCCAAATATTTCAAATAAAAACAGTGGAAAATATATTATATTTGTTACTTATTGAAACAATAATGTTTCCAATATGTTGAGATAAATAAAATGTATTGTTGAGTCAGTTTTTCCATTTTTCTTTTCAGTGCTGTGATTGGTACAAACACAAACCTTCATTTGTATGACAGGTTTGCTGTGACTGGTGCAAACATACCCTTTATGGCTACATAAGAAGGCTGTTTAGCTCACAATATAAGCTGGCCAGGAGATATCCTCCTGTATTGCTTCACCTGGTGTTGCAACATTAGTCCCAATAAATGACTTCACTCTAGTGGTCCTTTTGCCTACTTTTAATAATGTAGCCTGAGCAAAGACAGTAGAGATACAGGACAGCGAGGCAGTGGGTACACTGATCTGATGAAGTAGGACAGTGGCCAGTGTCAGGAGCAGAGTGAGCCTCTACAGCTCTGACAATCAAGCAGAAGCCACTCTGGCAATTAGCCAGAGCTAGTGTGGGAACCATGAGGCTTGGCTGGCTGACATGAAGCAAAGTGCAGTCCTCATGGTGACTCCAGTGATCAGGAGAAATAGAGCCAAGAATCATGGAGATCTGACAGCATGAGTGAAGGAAGGGCAGTGAGAACTGCAGGCCTTAAAGGAGCAGAGACTTCTAATTGACAGATTGAATGGTAAAGCAGCAAAATATTGTTGGCTGAAATTCATAGCTTCCAAAGAGGCAGGGCTGCAAGATTAGCAGTAACTAGCAGCACAAAAAGCAGTAGAAGCAGCAAAAGGACAGCAATAACTGCCTCCTGAATGGCAGCAATGGTGACAGTGATTGTTATAGTAAGAGGCAGCTGAACAATTCTAGAAGAATGATGAGGGCAGGAAGAAGAGGAGTGATGGAAGTAAAAAGGAGACAAGAGAAGGAAGAGAGCTGAGGCCGAAGGATAGAAAGCTATAAAGAGCTGAAGAAGAGGAACTGCAGGTCTTGGTCATTAGAAGATTTCCAGGGAGCTGCCAAGTCTTTAGGATCCAGGGTCTCAAAAACCCTGTGCCTGAGAACTGTAATATTTACTACTGTTGGGTCTAATGATCCCAATATGTAGGCCTTCCTAGAAGCTGCAAAGTCACTTTCTGTCAAAGGGTGATCATTCCTAAATCCCCTGCCATACACAAGTGCTATAACACTAGAGAGTGTCACTTGCTGCTGCTGCTGCTCCACCTGCTGCCACCACTTACTGCTGTCAAACACTCAGGGATACAGATGCTGCCAAAGGCCTGCACTTGAAGAGATTCCTGCCTACCCATGATTTCTATCCAGGTAGAGCAAAAGACCCCCAGATGTGATTGGTAACAAGAGGGTGGAAGTTTGTGCTGCCTGATTGAAAGAAAATGAAGGGGAAGATCCAGGAAAGGAAGAAGTCCCTAAATGTGCACATGAATATTTCTCACTCCTGGGCTTACCTGTGAACATTTATTTGGGAAACTCCAAGGCTTACAGGATAAAACAACAGTTGTAAGGCTGAAGACCCAAAACCAAGATCTCAACTTCTCCCCACCAAAAAGGAGACAGCTGGATGGTTAAGTAGACTTCCCACCACAACAAAAATGAGGCTCTGTAGAAGAAAACAAAGTCAGTCTGCACAATGTTTCAGTCAGAGAGTACAGAACACAGTAATAAATTAGTAGACTCACAAAAAAATTGGAAAGCATGATTCATAGTCAAGAGAAATATCAGTCACAGCTACTGAACCTGAAGTGTTCCAGTGTCGGAACTTGCAGACAAGAGATCAAAAGGGCAAATTAAATCTATAGTTCTGAACATAAGGAAAACTATATCATAGCAAAAAAGGTAGGGAGGGAAACTGATGTAAGCTAAACTAAAGAATAAAATGAAACTTCTATAATTTAACAATAAAATATCTGAAATGAAAACTTCTTTGAAGAAAACAGGTCTAGACCACAGAAGGATCAGTGTACTTAAGACAGATCAGCTTCTGAATTAATAGAAATGATCTGTTCTGAAGAACAGAGCTCAATCAATTCAAGCTTTAGCCCACTTTTCACAGTAGTTTTCATTTTTCCAGAAAAATCTACTCTATCTTCCCACCACAGCCACCCTACATCCTGTCATGGTGCTGGCAGACATACAAAGACTCCATGATATTCTTGTCTTAAGTTACTTTGGGGAGTGGGTCACTGGTGCTTATTACATCTCTTATAGTCTGGCTGGTTTTTAGGAATGTTCAGCCTGTTTGCCCATTGTAGCTTGGAAGCCTTTACATACATTTTATATCCCTTAGTTTTATCACACAAGTCTCTGGGGAATTGTTGATTTATGTTCCTTCTTTATTTTCTGTGTTCTTCAGATTAGCTCATTTCTTCCTTTCCTGGAAACCTGAAAGAATGTTGACTATAAAGAGATGCAAGTGTTTTGAACTTAGAAGAGAGAAAAAGAGAAAGGACCAAGTACTCCAACCATAAGCTTCATCTTTTATTTTATTTGGTTTTATTTTAATTAATTAACTAACTAATTAATTAATTATTGTAGTGGGGGATTGAACCCAGAGCCTCGCACTTGCATGCTTTGCAAGTGCTGTACCACTGAGCTGCACCCTCAGCCCATTTTTTTTTTTACTTTTTGAGACAAGGGCTCACTAAATTATGCAGACTGCTTCTGGTCTTAAATTTGCAATCCTCCTTCCCCGGACTCCCAAGTTGCTGGGATTATAGGCGTGCACCACCACACCTGGCTCCATCTTTTATTTTATTATGACGATGATAAAATCTTGAATTGACTTTAGTGTGTGTGTCTGCGTGTGTTTGCATGTACACATACAACTGATGTCTCATAGTATGGGAGAGAGAAACTATGACAGAAAAGATTGAAAGAAAAAGTGGCCAAATATTCCCCGAACTTGGAGGAAACAACAAAAACAACATTGCAGATCTCAGAAGCTCAGAAATCCCAGTCAGAATAATTACAAAGATAATCATACCTAGGAATATTATAGCTGAAATTCTGAAAAATAAGATTTTCAGACCACTCTCAAAGCACCCAGAAAAAAAAAACAGATAAATTATATGCTATCAGCAATAAGAATGATGGTTAATATTGCATCAAAAACAAGAGTCTAAAAGAAAAGAGGACAATATTTAAATTGCTAAAATCCTATGCCCAGTGAAAATAACTTTTATCTTGAAAGAAAGAGAAACATGATTTTCAGATAAGTAGAAACTGCAAGAATTTATTGCTAGCAGATCTGCACTTCAGAAACACTAAAGCCAGTTGAGAAAGATAGTAACAGATTGAAAGTCAGGACTCCAGAAACTAATGCAGAGCTCTACATATCATGAAGATATGGTAAATAACAAAAATCTGTACATTTTCTCTTTTTAAAATGATATGTGACAACTTAAAGGAAAAAACTTTAACACTTTAACACTGTATACAGTGCTATTCATCATAGGTGCAAGTGTATGTCAATGGCTCCAAGGATAAATAGTTAAGTGGAACTAAGATGTTGCATATTTCTAGTATTTTACATGGGCTGATAAAACATTAAGTTAATGGGATAGGTTTAAAATGCATATTGTAATCTCTAGGGCAGTCACCAAAAATATGAAGCAGTATACGTAAAAAGCCAATAAAATTGGCTACTAAATTTATTCAATAAATCAAAAAGAAGGTAGAAAAGAAGGATTAAGTGAACTATAAAAAATAAATAAACATAGCAGCCAGCCTGAACAAATGTAAATAAATAGCTAAATGATAGACTTAAATCTACCATATCAATAAATACATTAAATAAAAATGGATTGAATACTCCAATTAAAAGTTAAAGATCACTGGACTGAATATAAAAAGCAAAGCCAATTATGTGGTATCTATATATGACACCATTTGAAAACAAAGATAATCTAAACTGAAGAATGAAAACTGAGAACACTGATAATACACTATGCTATAATGAACACAATAAAATTGAAGCTACTATGTTGGAAGGCATTCAAAAGATGATTAGGGAAATGTTGCCTTCTCAAAGAAGAGTTGACCTTAATGATGGGAATGAAGTAAATCCCTTGGAACCTCTATTTCTTGATGTGGCACAACTCAAAAAAAGAAGAAACACAGTGTCTGCAACAATGGTCTCAAGCATAAAAAGAGATCATGTGCAAGGCACAGTGCTGGGTAATGTTTTGTTCTGTTGTACATAGGGTCACTGTGAGTTGGGCCCAACTTGACAGCACCTAACAATAACTATATTAATACCAGATAAAATAGAATTTAAGCAAGAAGTACTACCAGAGATAATGAGAAATAGTTCATAATGACAAAACTATTAGTTTTTCAAGAAGGTAACTACTACAAATTTATGTGCCTATTAAGAGAGTTTTTTTTTTAAAAAAGTCAGGCAAAATTGACAGACCTAAGAGACAAATAAAAATATCCTGTGTGCTGGGCACAGTAGTGCATGCCTGTAATCCCAGTGACTCGGGAGACAGAGGCAGGAGGATTGCAAGTTTGAGACCAGAGGCAGTCTGCATAATTTAGAAAGACCCTGTCTCAAAAAGTAAAAACATGGGATAGGGGGTAGCTCCATGGTACATCACTTGCAAAAGCACGGAAGCACAAAGCCCTGGGTTCTACCCCCTGTATTGAAAAAAAAAAAAATTCCACAATACTCATTAGCAACTTTAATATTCCTCCCTGTGTAACTTACGAGGTAACAAACAGAAGAATCAGCAAGAATAATAAAAAATATGAGCATTACTAATCATCTTAACCTAGATAACATTTCCAGAGCACTAAGGATCATTCAGAAGTGACTGCAGCAATACATAGACAGGGAATTACCGGAAAATCAAGCAGGATTCATAAGAGGGCGGGGAACTAGGGACATCATTGCTGATGTCAGGTGGATATTAGCTGAAAGCAGAGAATATCAAAAAGATGTCTATCTATGTTTTATTGACTACGAAAAAGCATTTGATTGTGTGGATCACAACAAATTATGGATAACACTTCGGAAAATGGGAATACCAGAACACCTAATTGTGCTCATGAGAAATCTGTACATGAACCAGGAGGCAGTTGTTCGAATAGAACAAGGAAA
>VMDO01038782.1:0-13196 GCA_007922755.1 Pedetes capensis
TGTGTTTACATTCCAGTAACTCATTAGTAAAATTGGGAATACAGAGTATGCTCCATTCACAGGAAAAAAAATTCCAGTGACATTTACCTGTACTTTTTTGGTAAATGTAAAATAATGATTTTGGGAATAAAATTAATTTCATTCCTCAGAGCATCATAATATGGAAATGGATTTTCTGACACAGAGAATGAGCAGATTTCAAAAGTTTGCAACTCATGTTGTAGGCAGAAATGTTGAAATGAAAGGGCAATTACATCATTTTATGGGATAAAAATGCAAGGAAAAATGAAGATGCTACTTTGGAAACTGTGCTACAGGGTTTTGCTTCTTTTATTGGTTTCACAAAGAACTAGCTGAGCTGCTATACCAATGGCAAAAGGTGTGTTTTTCATATGTTATTGCAAGATGAAAATCCCTATATTCCTTTAATATGAAATAACCTCATATTTTAGTTCAAAGATGGTTAAATATAGAAGAGATAATGTAAAGTATTGTAGTGGCACTTTAACATAAACTATTTCTTTGTTTATTCAGTACTGAGGGTTGAACCAAGGGCCTGGTGCATGTTGGGCAAGTGCTGTACGACTGTGCTATACCAGCAGCCCCCACTCTTATTTTTTATCATGATACAGGGTCTTTCTTGTGGGGTGCGCGCCTCCCAGTCCGGCCCAGAGGTTCAGATGGGCGGCACCTCTGCGCGCACAGATACTAAACACAATTCACTGGGGACCCCCGGGTGAGGGGCGCAGACTCCTGCAGCCCTTGGGACCCTGGAGGAGATGGGAGAAAGGAAAAGTCTCAGGCACTTTTGCCTTCCAGGGGCAAACACCTGTGTTAGTCATCTCAGTGGTGAGGAGGAGACATCTGTTGCTTCGTTGGTGATCAGACAGAGAGCAGGTTCTTTCCTTGTTGATGATTGCAATGGGAGAGCATTCTTTCCTCGCTGAAGGTCTGGGGCAGTGGAGCGGAAGAGCCGTTTCCTCATCAGTGGTCCGGGCCGGAACGGGCAAGGTCTTGCCTAGCCGGGTGGTGTGGGAAAAATGCAGAAAAGGCCTAAAAGGCCTAAAAGGCCTAAAAGGATCGAGCTGCTGTAGTGCAGCTCTTTATATAGCTTGCCCACAGAATGGCCTGAGCCAATCAGCTTTCAGTCCAATTGTCCAATCAGGAAGTTGTTTGTACAATCGTGCAACCAAGTTACTTTCATTTTCTCTAGATTTCTAATTTACAAAAACAGATATTCAAAAGCCGTTTTCCCAGTTTGGGAGTTTTTCCCAATTTCCTCCCAATTTTCCCCTACATTTCTAAATTGCTTAGGCTGCCTCTGGCCTTGAACTTGTGATCCGCCTGCCTCAGCCTCATGAACCACTGGGATTACAGGCATGTGTCATAGTGCCCAGGCTTAACATAAGCAATTTCTGTGTAAAACATGGTAGTCAAACTTTCTCCATTTAATAGAAATCATTCAAAACCCTATAAAACGGTTAAATTGATGAGAGGAATAATACTAAATGACCATAGTGAATTATTTCATCCTTGACTAAATAAACAAACACTACCTTCCCCCTTTCTCACACTTATTATACCAATTATAATGAAAATAGCTAGATGCAATTGATAGCTTTCTTTCTCTAGCCATTTTACTTTGGAGAGAATGTGTTGAGTTGATGGAAAAGGGGAGGCCACAGAAGACTATGTGGGCTGCCTGCTTGGGTTAATATTCTAGCTAAGTCTTTTTGTTAATCATGGGCCTGTGGCACTTGATATATCAGTTCCCTGCTTATACAGTGCAGGTAATACCTATCTAGTATTTTTCAGGAAATGAAACAAATTAATCCATTTAAAGCCCTTGCCACAGAGGTTAGCATCTGGTAAGCATGCAATAAATACTAACTTCAATCATTTTTCCAGACTTTCCAAACCTATTTCTAACTTGACTTGAGGAAAGCCAGGATTTATGGATTACCAAAAGCAGTGCGGTCAAGCTTCATGTACATCAGAATTCCCTGGAAGGTTTGTCACAACACAGATTTCTAGTCTGGACCTCTGAATTTTCCGATTCATCAGATTTAGAATGGGGCCCCAAAATGTACATTTTGACCAAATTCCCTGCTGATGCTAAAACTTGGTTGGATTCAATTATGAATTATGTGTCAAATGTAACCACTACAAGCATGTCTGTTCCATAGGTTTCTTAATCTAAAAAGAGCAATATTTACGTTCCACCAACGTGTAGATTTGCATTTGTTATGAAAAATTGCCTTATATTCAATATTGGATTTTAGTGAGCATTTGCCAAAATATAACATGTTTTGCTTTCAAAAGAAAGATCTCTACAAAGCTTTATTTTTCATTCGTTTATTGGATGAATGTAATCTAAAGGTTATTGTAATTACAGTGTCTGATTTTCTAATAGAGACATTTGATTATACCACCCTGATACAAAATTGGCAGATTTAACTTTATGAAGGTCTTATGCTAATGGAGCCAGAATAATCACAACAACTGAATCATTGTTGACAAATGCATAATAATGGATAATTAGAGCAATTAATATAGAAAAACTAATTTGACATAAATTAGTTATATATTCTAGGGTGATGTGTAAATATGCCTTCTGTAGATGCTCATATTGTCTTTGAGAATAACCTTCTTAAGATTATTAACTATCTACTAATAGGTGATGTTAGTGTTTCTTCAGCATATGTGTGTCTCTTACTTACCACGTGGTCATCTACCATATATTACTACTGGTTCATTAACATTTTGTGCAAGGTATGTATTCCTTCCCCCACATGTCTGTCAGTTTATCATGCTGTGGGAGCTTGCCTGTGCTGTGATGCTGAAAGCTATGTCTCCAGTATTTCAAATACCAGCAGGGCCACCCATGGTGGACAGGTTTCAGCTGAGCTTCCAGATTAAGACAGACTAGGGGGAAGGACCCAGAAGCCAACTCCTGAACCAATTAGCATTGAAAACCCTATGAATAGCAGGGAAGCACTGTCAAATATAGTGCCAGAAAATGAGCCTCCAGGCTGGAAGGTATTCAAGAAACACCTGGGGAAGTGTTGCCTCTTCAAAGTAGAGACAACCTTAATGACAGGAATGGAGTAAATCCCCTAGGGACATCCATTTGCTGATGTGGCATGACTCAAAATGAGAGAAAATATATTGTATGGTCCATGGAGTTGGTATCCCACTCGTATCTACAACAGGCGAAACACTTTGTCAGTGCTTCTCTGCTATTCATAAGGTTTTCAATGACGGATTGGTTTTTGAGAGCAGGTTGCTGGGTCCCTCTCCTAAGCCTACAGTATCTGGTGTTCCCAGGCAGTCTCCCATCCAAGTACTAACCAGGCCCTCTCCTGCTTAGCTTCCCAGACCTGACGGGATCGGATGCCACAGTGCTATGACTGCAGGCAAGAAGAAACATAGTGGCTGCAAAAATGGGCTCAAACATCCAAAGATCATGTGCATGGCACAGTGTTGGGGAGTGCTTCATTCTGTTATTCATAGGATCAGTATGAGCCAGATTCGACTTGACTCTATGGCACCTAACATGTTTCTTAATGTTTCTGCAGAGACTCGGTATTTAATTTTCACTAAGTATATATTTTCTTTTACTTTTAACCATTATTGAAAAAAGGTTCACTGCAAAATTGAATGGGGGATAACAATGAGACAATTAATAAGCACTTGAATATTTGTACCATGGCTAAACAACTGTAGCAAGAGTGTCTACATATTCTGTAGCAGGGATACTTAAGATTTTTTAGCTCAGATGTCAAAGTATGTCTCGAACTTAGAAGAAGCTATCCTTCCTGTCTCCCCCTGTCCCAGCACTACTCTGCCAACTTTAAGATTTGTGAAATAGAGTAAGACACTTTTGGCATGAACTTTGGTGTTCCCATGCAAGAACTCCATCAGAAATGACATATGTGAAACTTCATATAACAGCTTTGCAGAAAATACAGCAAAAATATATTGAGTGCTTACCATATGAGGTTTGATTTATTAACTTGAGATAATAGAAAACACTCTCACTACCTACTACAGCTTTTGGTAATAATATTAGTATTAGTGGGGCTGGTGTTTAGCTCATTTGGTAGAGTGCCACACTGCACTCTTTGAGGCCCTAGATTCTATCTCCAGCACCCCCAAAATGGGAGAAGCCCACTGCCAAAACAGTCAGTAGTTGAAAACCCTATGGCCAGCACTATTGTCCATGTTTCTCTGTGCTATTCATAAGGTTTTCAGTGGCTACTCTTTTTTTTTCGGGATTGGGCTGTCGGATCCTTCTCCCTAGCCTATGTTGTTGTTGTTATTAGGTTGTTGTTGTTAGGTGCCGTCGAGTTGTGTCTGACTCATAGCAATCCTGATAGGGTTTTCAATGGCAAATTGTTTTGGGATTGCCTCAGGAGTGGATTGCCATGTCCTTTTCCTGTTTTTGTGGTGCTGAGAATCGAACTCAGGACCTCAGAGACTCTACAGACTGAGCTAAATCCCAGCCCCCCTAGTTTATAGCACCTGGTATTTCCAAAAGGTTTCTCATCTAGATACTAGCCAGGCCTGACCCTGCTTAGCTTCTGAGATCTGATGGGATCAGATGTCATAGTGGTACAGCTGCTGACAGTACTTACTGAACACTAACTAGGCATCAGACATTTTATGAACAGTAGTTTACTGAATTTGCTCTCATTTTCCTCTCTTCCTTCAGTTTTTGTTCCAACAAGAAATTTACCCCTCTCCTCAGGAAAACTTTCCACTGTGTACATAGTACAATAAACATTTCCCCTATATTTTATTGTGAAGTAGATGGTATCTTCTCCCTGCACAGCCCTATTTGATGATTTGGAAACTAAGGCATAGAAAGGTTAGATTACTTCTTGTGTTGTGCACATAAGGACAGGTCAGGCTTATTCAATCCTGAGAATTGGGATACAGAGTCCAGGGACTCAACCACCTGGCCATACTTCTTCCAGATCTTGGAAGTTAATTATTGATTTGTCAATTAATTGATATAGGAGTAAATAAGATTGGGAAATTAGAAGTGACTAAAGCTGCCATACTAATTTTAAAACTCCTTTGAGAACGATTTTGTGAATTTTCACAAATAATTGGGATAATAAGAGTAGTTTCCTGTTTGACAAGTCCTTTGCAATCTGAGTATGAATGTAAAGGGAATCTCATTTGTATCCACAGGTTGTGTTGGACTGGGTTGGGTGGTATGGAAATGAATGGGTATGGATATGACGATTCCTAAATTTCCTTTATGAGCTAATTACTATTTTCTGACTCTATGAATACTTCACAAGACACCATAACATTGAGTTCAATAGTATCTTCCCATCTGATTGCTGCAAAAGAAAGGTTAGATGATGTCCTGAAATCTGTGCTCTTAGTTTCTAGTACAAAATTACTTTTAAAATGGCACTTGGTTTTTGATGATTTTCTTTTTGGATTCTGTTTCTTGAGGCTGAACAGGAAAGAATGTGTCACACTGAATCACACAGTGCATATTTAAACATAAAGCCAGGCTTTTAGAAAATGCCATGTTTCTAGCTAATGGGGGAAATCATTTTCATCAGAAAAACATCAAACATCCCACTGGTTATACAGTGTGGTAATCAGGTTGCAACCTTTTGTTCTGGTTGATTCAAATAGCTGTGCTGGGAACCAAACAAGCACCTTGGCGAAAGTACTTTTAAACTGCATTACTTCCCTGATGATTCAGGGCTTGTTGTTGTTGTTAGGTGCCTTCCAGTTGGTATTTGACTCATAGCGACCCTATATAAAACAGGGGAAATACTATTGTCTGTACTTTTCTGCTGTTCATAGGGTTTTCAATGGCAGATTGATTTTTGGGAGGGGGTTGCCAGGTCCTTCTCCCAAGCCTACAGCACCTGGTGTTCCCAGGCCGTCTCCCATCCAAGTACTAACCAGGCCCAACACTGCTTAGCTTCCAAGATCTGAAGGGATCTGATGCCACAGGGCTACGGCTGCAGACATGATGACACAGGGCAGATCTTTGCAAACCTAAGGTGATCTAAGGTGTTTAAACACGTATTAGAATAGAACTCTGAGCATCATGAGATGAAGAAAAACTGATTTGCTTTATTATTATTATTATTATTATTATTATTATTATTATTATTATTATTTTGTGGTACTGAGAGGTTGAATCCAGGGCTCCATGCCTGCTTTTTCTAAGTGCTCTACTGCTGTTTTTATTTTTCATTTTTGAAACAGGGTCTCACTAAGGAACACAAGCTGCCTGTGACCTGGAACTTGTGGGCTGCCTTCCTCCACCTCCAGAGTTGCAGCAATTGCAAACCTGTACCACTGTGTCTGGCTCAGTCGCATTTTTTAAATAAAATGCTATAATGCAGAGAAAATGCATTCTGCTCCTATCAAAGTCTAGCCCCATATTATGTCCTCCAGATTCTCCTCCCTTCCTTCTTCGTGAGTATTTTGCCTATATCTGGAAGTGTTTTCCTGTATCAGTTTCAAAGTTTCAGGTCTTACATATCACCATTGCTTTTTGTTTGTTTGTTTTTTAGCACTTTCTTACTTTTTAACACTCTAATTCATATTATGTATTCTTTGATTCTGTCCTATAGTTGTCTATTTTTCCAAAAATGCCTGGCTATATTAATTGGCAAATGATTCACAAACCAAGATCTGTGGTCTATAAGTATATTTATTGCTTCTGGGTTGATGAATTTAGGTCCACAAAGCTGATAGAACAAGGACATATATGTATGTATATTAGCCCATGTATATACACACATTTATAAATATTTCTTTCTGTCTCCATCTGCATTTATTTTAAGCCAAAAATGAGTTGATATTGATGTCTCCAACTCGAATTCTTTACCACATGGACCAGTCTAGTTTTGCATATCTGTGAACTCCCACTCTAACAGGGAGAAACCTGGTTCTCACCATATGTCATCATTTATATAGTTGCTCAATTCCAGTATATATGCATATAGCAGAATCTGAATTTTTAATTACTACCTGCATGGAAAGTATTTTATCCAATAGAATATATCATCTTCATACTGTTTCCTTTGCCTTTAATCATACAGACTCCAAGTATTTTCCTTTACAAGAGAGTGCAGCCAGGGGACCCTGCTTGCACAGGGCTGCTGATGGAGTTGTCTCACTGGGTTCGTCTATCCAGGCAGTCAGAGGCTGCTATACTTCCAGTCCAGTCCAGGAGGCCCAGGTACCACTGGAGATGACAGTAGAATGGGGAGTCATACATATCATGCTGATTTTGAAGGCATGCAAAAATGTAAGACTTATGGGATCATAGAGGCTTCAACTCAGATTTTAAAGGAAAACCTGGTAGGCCAGATAATTTGTGGCAGGGTCAGAATCCCTATGATCATCTCCTCAGAGTGCAGTGCATGAATCTATGAGGGTGAAGCCAAAGAGAGATTGGAGGGCCCAGGAAGTCAGAGATGAAAGGAACATGAAATGCCTGCTAAGGAAAGCTTGGGCAGAAAACAGAGCCAGCCTGATAATGGCATTGCACGCGACATCCAGTAAGGCCATTTGGGGGTGGGTTGCCAAAGTCTAGAGCACACATCATGCCAACCTGTGACCTGGAGGCTGGACAGGTTTTAATCCAAGCCCTCCTTTCTACTTTCCTTTCTTCTCATTCAGAATCGAAATGTTTATTCAGAGCCATTCTATATTGAAATTATGTACTTCGCTTTTTGAATTTTGTGCAGACTCACAGCTAAGTTTGTCTTGAGTCTCAGAGGTGACTTTGGACTTCAATTTTGAGCAATACTGGAACTGTTGAGATATTGGGCAAGGAATCGTACTCTTTCAGCTGTATACAGGAGAGTTTTTATCATGTTAGGGAAATTTATGACCCTTTTTATCTTTATTGGAGATTAAGCATGGTTTAAGGAGATGTGTTTGGGTACAATTTGACAAGCAGTAGGTTGGGATGGTTAATCTTACATGTCACCTTGAATGGATGGAGAAACACCTGGGGGATTAGTAAATCAAATTTATGGGTGTGTCTATGGGGGTGCTTCCAGGGACAATTAACTAAGGAGTGAAGACCCACTCTGAAAATGGACATCATCATCCACTAAAGTGGAGGCCCAGATAGAATAAATGGGAAGAAGGAAAAAGCCCAATAGCATAGGCATCCTCTCTTTTTCAGCTGCCATGAGGTAAGCCACCTCTGTCACATGCTCCTGTCATCATGATATTCTGGCTTGCCTTAAGCCCAAAGCAGTGGATCCAGATGACCATGGACTAAAACCTCTGAAACTATGAGCCAAAATTAATATTTCTCCCTTTAAATTGTTTGTCATGTATTTTGTCACAGAGATGAAAAGTGTGACTAATGCCCTTACCAAATACTGTAGCTTAGCAACACAGTCCTGGGTAGAGTGTGGGTTGTTTACCTTCATGATCACATGGTTGAAGTGAGGTACAGCTCACTGTGACCTGCATGTTGCTAGCCCAAGGAAAGATCCAAATTCAAAATTCAAGTTAAAGTATCATTTTTGCATTACTATGAAGTTGAAAACCGTAAGTCAAAACATTGTAAATTACGGATTGTCTATATAGTACTCTCCTACACCTTCCCTGAACTGGAAACCACTGCTCATTTTACTGTCTCTGTATTTTTGCCTTTCTCAGTATGTCATATAGCTGGAGTCATAGACTGTGTGGCCTTTTCCAATTGGATTCCTTCATTCTCAATATTTATTTAAGATATATTCATGATATTTTCATGGCTTGATGGCTTACTTTTCCTTATTGTTGTGTAAGATCTCATCATATGGATGAAAAACAGTTTAACTTTTCACTTATTGAAGTATATCTTTGTTGCTTCCAATTTGGGTGATTATAAACAAATCTGTAAACATCTATATACAGGTTTTTGTGTGGATTTGAGTTTTCAACTCATTTCAATCATATGGTAAAATATGTTTAATTTTGTAAGAAACTGATGAAGTGTCTTCCAAAATGATTGTATCAACTTGGATTGCCAAAAGCAATAAATGGTATTTCCAATTACTCCATATCCTTGTCAGAATTTGGTATTAATAGTGTTTTGTACCTTAGTCACTCTTTTTTAATATTTATTTTGTATATAGAAATATTTCTTTTGATTATTGTCATAGTCTGCGTTCCAATTTTTCCTCAATTTTCTATATAAACAATGATATGGGCAGTAAATAATGTGTTTTTTCCTTCCTTCTAGTCTCTGTAGAATTTTCCCTTTTTCTTGTTGGTATATCCAGTGCCACAATTTTAATGGTGTGCAGAAATAACAAGAAACAATTAGATCAAGTATCTTTTAAATTAACGGTTGTTTTTAATGTTTCATTACATATTGTGTTTTTTATAAGATAATAATTGACACACACTATAGGGTTAAGAGAACATTCTCATTTGACAGTTTGGTGAAAGGTTTATTTAGTCATAAAAAGATGATTAATTTAGTCAATTATTTGAATCTATTGAGACTGCCACATCATTTCTTCCTTGATCTGTTAATGTAGTGATTAAAGGTAGTATATTTTGAAATGTACAGAATAAACCCAATTTAATTATAGCCACATTTAAAATATACTGCTGATCAGCTAATTTTTTATTTAGAACAATTATTGCATATATTTTTTTCCTTTTGATTTTTTTTTTTGAGAAAGAGTCTCACTGGGTAACCCAGGGTGGCCTAGAACTCATTATGTAGCCCAGACTGACCTTAAAATTGTGTCGATGATCCTGCCTCAGCTTCCCAAGTGCTGGAACTAGAGGTATGTGCCATCACACCCAGCTCTTGTAAGGAAAAATCAGCCACCTACAACTCGGCTTTCAGGGCTTACTTGCTGGACTGGGCTGGTCACCAGTGGCTAGGACAAAGAGGCTCTGGGGCGCTAGCTACAAAAAGGAACAAGTAACTTTATTATATAGGAACAGGAACTGGAACAGCAGGGACTGGAGCTCTTCTGTCTCTGGTGCTGGGTCTGGAGACTATCCTCAACTCCTGCTTCCTGTGCTGGGCCTAGTGGAGGCTGTCCTCAACTTGCTTGTAGTTCTGTTGTAGATGGATGGTCATGGTGATGATGGTCTCCTCTTCTTTCCTCAGGTTGTCTCTGATGTCTCTATCTTCGATGTGATGGTGAATGGCAATGGCCTGGCCCGTGGATGGAATGGACACAGCTCTCTTAGTGCCCTATGCACAGTCCTTATATAGTCTTAGGGTAACTGCCCCTAACTGCCTCAAGATGGCAGTTATGACAATCAACCAATCACATGGGGGTGTGAGGGTCTGAGCACAGCCAATGAGGAGTCATATTCAAATCACTGGAGCCATCTTGTCCAGGACCATAGATCAGGCCACCTGGTGGGCTAGATAAGCCCTTATCCAAACCAGGCTTCCTCTCTATCCCTTGAGGCTATCATCGAATTCCCTACAAGCTCATACATCTATCTTTATAAATATCTTTGTGCTTAAAAATTCCTTTCTCTTACCATCCCTGTTAGATTTTGGGATAAAAGATATGCTAGCCTCATAAAAGGTTATTTGATGCTTTGATATTGTCTATATTTGGAACTTTTGTATAAGATTGGCACTTTCTCTAATTTAAATATACATTAGAATGGTCTTATTAATCCTTATGGGCCCAATGGAGGATTTATGACTGGTAGATATTAAGATTATTGATTCAATTTTCTTAATGCTTATATGTGTATTCAGAGTTTTTAAAATGTCAAAATAATTTTTTAGTTTTATATGCTCTAGGAAAATTCCCAATCACTCTAAATGGAGCACTGTACCACACTCTCTGAGGACCAGAGTTCAATCCCCAGCACTGCAAAAACAGGAGAAGGATTTAGCAATCCATTCCCGAAGCAATGCCCAAACAATCAGCCACTGAAAACCGTATGAGAGTTGCTGTGAGATGGATCTGACTTGATGGCATCTAGCAAAAACTAATTTTTCAAATATAGTAGCATAAAGTTGTTCATAATTCTTCATCATATGAAATCTGAAATCTATATGCGCCTGCTGTGTTTCCATTCCTAGTATTATTTATGCACTAAATTTTGACTATGGGAGAAGGGCCTGGCAATCCATTCCCAAGGCAATCCCAAAGCACTCAGCCATTGAAAACCCTATGGGGGTCGCTATGAGTAGGATACCGACTCGAGGGCACCTAACAACAACAACAACAACAAGTTTTGACTAACTTTTGTCCATTTTATCATAAGAAATGGCTTTTGTTGTTGTTAGGTGCCGTCGAGTCGAGTCCGACTCATAGCGACCCTATGTACAGCAGATCGAAACACTTGCCGATTCTGTGCCAGGCAAACCATCTTATTTATGTTTAAGCCCATTGTTGCAGACACTGTGTCAATCCATCTGGTGGAGGGTTTTCCTCTTTTCCATTGACGTGCCACTCTTCCAAACATGATGTCCTTCTCCAGGTATTGTTCTCTCCTGACTACATGTCCGAAATATGTAAGATGCAGTTTGGCCAGTTTTGCTTCCAAGGAGCACTCTGGTTGTACCTCTTCTAGGACAGATCTGTTGGCTTTAGGTTTTGCTAATTCTTTCTCTTTTGTTTGAGTTTTTAAAAGTCCCTGCCATACTTATCTTTATTTTAACTCACTTTCTATTGACTTTAGTTTTAGTCCGTTTTTCTTTCCCTAAATTCTTGTATTAGCTATTGTACCAGAGAAAGCTAGATTTCCATCAAAGATTTTTACTCTTCCTTCCATAGTGTGAAGTTGTTGCTGATATGTGTCTGCTTAAATAGGGGCAACATTAACCTGTCATTCATATGCATAGTTCCCTCCATTGGAATGTCAACAGAATTAATGTGCTTAAGTTTTGGCACAATTAGGTTATTTATCAGATGCTGGGTTCATTACACACGCTCTCTTTTTATGCTTTCTAACAGCATTCTTTGACACCAACGAGCTGTTATTTAACTCAGTTCAATTCTGGCACGGAATACCCAGAGTTAGTGCAAATCCGATTGGTTAAGGGGAGCTGTCTCTCAAGATTGCCCACTTCAGACTCCAGTTGTAGTCCCAGGTTCCCAGGCACCTCTGTCTGACTTGGCTACAAATTCAGGGATTCCCACAGTCCCCCTTCATGTTTGGTAATTTGCTCGAATGATTCACAAATTTAAGGAAAGCTCTATATTTACAATTACAAATTTGTTTATAAAGAACATGAATGAATAATCAGATAAAATGTTCATAAGACAAGGTGCAGAAGATACCCAAACATAGAGACTTTTGTTTCTGTGGAGTCAGGGTGTGTATCCTGCCAATATATTGATGTGTTCGCCTAGCAGGAAACACCTTGATTCTCACCATTTCCCAGTTTTTCTAATCCCTCTCCCCTCCTCAGGGGTTGAGGTTGGGGCTGAAAGTTTTAACTCTCTAGTCACATTTTTGGCTTTTCTATGGCATGTTCACCAATATACACAATACGACCATAAAACAAGTCATAATAAATTCAGATTTTTTCAGCGAAATAAATGTCATGTGTTTTCTTAACACTATGGAATTAAATTGTTGTTGTTGTTGTTAGGTGCCGTCAAGTGGGTATCCGACTCATAGCGACCCTCTGTACAACAGGGGAAACACTATTGTCAATGCTTCTCTGCGGTTCATAGGGTTTTCATTGGCAGATTGATTTTTGGGAGGGGGTTGCCAGGTCCTTCTCCCAAACCTACAGCTTCTGGTGTTCCCAGGTGGTCTCCCATTCAGGTACTAACCAGGCCTGACCCTGCTTAGCTTTCGGGATCGGATGCCACAGGGCTACCGCTGCAGGCGTATGGAATTAAATTAGTAATCTGTAAAAATAAAAGACCTAAAAATACTAAGTATTTGAAAATTAACTAGCATACTTAATATTTTATGGGTCAAAGAAGAGATAACAAGGAAGTTAGACTATATACACGATAATACACATCATAAATATCTATAACAAAATTAAAAAACATATATGAAAAATTTTAAATATTGCATGGTGGTAGGTATTCTGGTATGGGTATAAAATATACAAGAACTTTTCTGTATGTTCCTTTAAATTTAACTTAGACATAAATATTTGTAATATATATTATTATATATTATTTGGTCTCTGAGATATTTAGAAATGGTTTCTAAAATTTACAAATACAAGAGATTAATTTTTA
>VMDO01038783.1:0-13102 GCA_007922755.1 Pedetes capensis
ATCCTGAGAGGAGAGCTTTCCGTGGACTCAAAGATTCAGAGGTTCTGGGCCACGACTGGCCACTGCCGTTGCCACGAAAGGGAACTGTGTGGCCTCCGTGGCCGTGGCAAAGGTGGCTACCGAGCTCATGGTGGCCAGGAAGGAAAGGGATGAGGGGTAAAGAAGAGCAAGCAACTCCCATGGCCATGCCCCAAGGCCGCTCTCCCTCCAAGCAGGTCCTCTCCTCAGCTGCCACCCCTCCACCATCCCACTCAGCACCAAGTCCATCCACAGATAAGTCCATCTACAAGGGCAGAGCCTCGAGAACCCCCACCTCCCAAGGGCCACACCTCTGACCACGGATTCCACAGAGACCACGCCTGCCATGCGGGAGCTTTTGGGGGACATTGCAGCCCCAAAACACAGCAGCCTCTGCCACACCAGCTTCTTCTCCTGCAAGCTGACTCAGGTCCCTCGCTAACCACGTTAATCCTTCCTCAGGGCACAGTACAAGTCCACTAATGTCACCAACTGCTTCCACGCTGCCACCAAAGTGGCTGCGGACCTCCCCTTCAGCACACGGAGCTTTGGGGAGACACTGAGACTGTTCCAGACCCACAGCTCCCCAGTACTGGTGGCAGATTTGGTGACAGTGTACAGAGAACGCCCCCTCATTTTGTATCAGCCTTGCCCTGTCAAGGAGGCCCGTTTTTGTTTGCACAAAGGCAGTTAACCTTGTTCCTGGATAAATGATAGCCTGGATGTCTGACTTAATAAGGGTGCCTTTTCCAAAACAGAATGCTTTTCATAAAGAAAACCCACAGGGGGCCACGGAGAAGGGTGGCTAAGACGTGGGTGTCCTACGGCTGAAACCTTCCAACGGGGAGACAGAACAGGGATTGGAAGCAAACCCAGCAACCACAGAAGGTGATGCTGTTTTCATGCTTAAAAAAAAAAGCATCCGGATATAAAAACGCTATGTTCTCTGACTCACAGGCTCAGGGGCTCCTGGCAGGCACCTGCACAAAGCGTGACCTCTGCAGAGGCCATCTCAGCAAATGAAAAATGGCAACGTCATCATCACAAAGATCGCTTTGGAAGGCTTGGGACCGAGCACCCACGCGGACAATCACGAAATTAAACACTAATGGACGGAATGTCCTCATTTAAAAATAGGACAACGGATTAAGGTAAAAAAAGAAATTTAAAGTCAATGAAGTGATTTTTCACAACAGGTCCGGAGCCACGTTTAAGTCCTCGGATACGAGGATTTACATCTAATGCGAGGCTCGGTGACATTTGTGAGGATGAATTGTGGCTCGTGGAAGGAATTGTGCTTGTCTGATGTGTTCTGGAAATTTTCTGCGCCCTCCTCAAGGTGAATATCTAGGATATGATTAATCCTGCGCCGAGAAAGTTCTTTCCTTTTCCCTTGCCTCCTGGGCTGCGATGCTAAGCCACTGGAGTCTCTCCTGCCACGGGATTTTGGAAGGAAGCATTGGACCACATGGTATCAGTGGGAATTCTGGGACTGGAAACTGGGACCACCGTGTGAGAGGTCAGCCATGCCTATGTGATTTGCAATTTGCAATCAGTTAGGCTCCAACTCTTTAACACATTCAATATAGAAGACATTCAATATGCAAAGTATCGTTGTTGCTGTTAGGTACCATCAAGTTGGTGTCTAATTCATAGCGACCCAATGTGCAACAGGCAAAACACTATTGTCAGTGCTTCTCTGCTGTTCATAGGGCTTTCAATAGCTGGTTATTTTTTGGGAGTGGGTTGCCAGGTCCTTCTCCCAAGCCTACAGTACCTGGTGTTCCCAAGTGGTCTCCCATCCAAGTACTAACCAGGCCCAACCCTGCTTAGCCTCCGAGATCTGATGGAGTTGGATACCACAGCAGTACAGCTGCAGGCAAAGTATGTTGTTGTTTTTAGGTGCCATCGAGTCAGTATTGGACTCATAGCGACCCTCATAGGGTTTTCAATGGCTGTTTCAGGATTGCCTCGGGAGTGGATTGCCAGGCCCTTCTCCCATTATTGCGGTGCTGGGAATCGAACTCGGGACCTCAGAGACTGCAGCACAGCGCTCTACCAACTGAGCTAAATCCCAGCCCGTTGAGCCATAGTAGCTCCTGAAAAATACGTCTTGTCCTTGCCAACAGGTGCCCTGCCACTCTGGAGGCTAAGTCCTGGGAGTTCAGCATCCACTGACTTTTGAACACACAGTTCATTGTCAGAAACTCTGATTAAAGGCATTGGAGGAAATGGGAGATCAGGGAGTTCATGAGCACAGGAAGGGTACTTCAGTGTAAGCAAAGCATCACGTGCTAAGGCCCTGTGGCAGAAATGCTCCTAGTGTGTTTGGGAGCAAGGAAGAGGCAATGTGTCACTTGGAGTGTGTCACTGTAGGAGCAGGGGTAGTTTTCACACGTGGGTGATCTTTTCAGTGGCTCAGGGGTGGGGGCACAAATGGTTTAGAATGGTGCAGAAGAGGGGAAGAGGAGTGTTCTTGCACTCAGGGCGAAGTGGTGGAGATGGATACAGCTTTAAGGACAAAGAGGGTTTCTAGCACCCAGCACATAGCCAAGTTCAATAAACAGTTGCTCTGCTAATTAAAGTTTTAAACAGCCTGGGCTAATGACCACCTAATGCCCATCCAATCGATGCATATGGGTCATTCTGTGACCAGGGAGAGAGAGGGACAGGTGGAAAACGAATCTTCTTGCATAACACTTCTTGACACTCCTTGAGCACTTCTTGAACAATTGTCCACTTCTTGAACAATTGTCCACTTCTTGAACAATGTGGTCCCATTTTACCAGTTTCAAAACTGAAGAGGGACCTTGGGTGTTGTAGAGTTCAAACAGGGTGATAAATGGAGGTAGCCAATAACAAGAGAGAAGAAATCAATAGAGGATTTGCGGCCTCGTTTTCTTTGTGATAAACCTCGCCAGACTCTTTGCCAACAAAATAAAACGAGGCCAAGTCTGCTGTTGTCGGCTCCCTCGTGACCACTTAGGCTACGTGGCGACCGTCCCTGTTTTTATTGTTTTTGAGTTTGGAGCTGGCATAAAACGTGGCTCCCTGCAAAGTCCGTGCTGAGTAAGCACTAGACAACGCTGAGAAATTGGCGTGGATGAGTGTGTCCCTGAGGTTTCAATGGCTCCCAGGCTTGCTTACGTCAGATAGAAATTTAAACTACTCGCTTAACATTTCCAACTTTGCCGGGGGCATCTGGCGATCGGGAAGAAATCTTACCATTGATCATTCTTCTTACAGTTGCATGGAAGAAAATGCGTATATTTTGGCTGGCGTAGGAAATCGGCATTGGGTCAATGCCTGAGGGGCGTCCATCGGGGCTGGGTGGTGGGGAGCTGTCACCAGGCAACACCTCATGGCCCAGAAGAGCGCAGTTGTGTGGAAAACATAACTCGGGTTTCCGATGTCTGTTATAGAGGATTCCCTCCTCATCTGCGGATCTGTTTCTGCAGGTTCAACCAACCGGGGTGGGAAACGATTCACACAGAGAAAATGTGCATCAGTACCAAAAATGTACACAGACTTTTCTTGTCCTTACTCTCCAAAGAATGTCATGTAATAACTCTTTACAGAACAGTTACATTGCATTAGATATGATCGGTTATCTGGAAGTGACGTCCCCATGTGACTGTCAGTTTGTCATGCTGTAGGGCTCGTGTGTTGCTGTGATGTTGAAAGCTGTGCTGCTGGTATCTCAGACACCAGCAGGGCCACCCAGGGTGCACAGGTTTCAGCTGAGCTTCCAGACTCAGACACACCAGGGAGAAGGACCCGGCAGCCCACTCCTGAAACAATCAGCCATTGAAAACCCTGTGAATAGCAGAGAAGCACTGTCAGATACAGTGCCAGAAAATGAGCCCCCCAGGCTGGAAGGCATTCAAGAGATGACTGGGGAAGAGTTACCTCCTCAAAGTAGAGTCAATATTAATGACAGGAATGGAGTAAAGTCCCTAGGACCTCCTTTTTACTGATGTGGCACAACTCAAAATGAGAAGAAACACAGCGGCTGCAACAATGGGCTCAAACATAAAACAATCATGTGAATGGCACAGTGCTGCATAGTATTCCTTTCTGTTGTACCTAGGGTTGCTGTGAGTTGGATCAGACTTGATGGCACCCAACAAACAGAGTGGCGCCGATCGGCTGCCCTGCAAGGTACCATCTGTGCGCAGAGCCGCATCGCACGTAGTCTGACTTCTTGTAGATCTTTCTCTGTAACAAAGCGTGCCCTCCCCTCTCCACCACCCACATCTTCCTGGGGCTGGGGATTGGGCGCAGTGCCTTCTGAGCCCATGGGGCAAAGAGACGCTGGACGCAAGAATCTGTAGAGACAAAGTGGCGCCCAACGGCTGCCCTTCAAGGCACCGTCTGTGCTTGGAACCACATCGCACGTGGTCTGGCTGCTTGTAGATTTTTCTGTGTAACAAAGCATGCCCTCCCCTCCCCACCACCCACATCTTCCTGGAGCTGGGAATTGGGCGCAGTTGATTTTGAGCCAATGGGGTGAAGAGACACTGGACGCAGGTATCTGCAGACAGAGAGTGGCGCCCAACGGGTGCCCTTCAAGGCACCGTCTGCTCTTGGAACCACATCGCATGTGCTCCTGGCTGCCGATGGCTCTCCCAAGAAATGAAGGAGAAACTTTTTGGCATTGACAACCCAACAGCCTTGCGTTCTTGGAAGCGGAGCCCGCGGCTCCTCCAGCCTCCTCTTTCCAGCTGCTGGCACACTGTGGGGTCCCCACTTCCTACCTCGCGGGTGTCTTAGAGAAAAGACACATCGGGGATGCCTATCCAGATGGCTGCGTGTTCTAGAACAGCACTTCCAAGCGGTCGGTGGCAAGACTCCCTCTCCGCCAGCCTGTCACCAACTGAGTCTTGCAGGAACAACAGAAATGGAGTCCTAGAAAGAAATATTTTCTTAAAAATACAACAGTAAAACCCCTGGAGCTGCTTTAAATGCCTGCTAAGGTTTGCATTTAGCTCAGTTGGTAGAGCGCTGCGCTGCAGTCTCTAAGGTCCCAAGTTCAATTCCCAGCACCACAAGAATGGGAGAAGGACCTGGCAATCCACTCCCAAGGCAATCCTGAAACAGTCAGCCATTGAAAACCCTATGAGGGTTGCTGTGAGTCAGATACCGGCTCCACAGCACCTAACAATGACAACAACAAGGTTTGCATGTACATTGCCCCCTCAATGTTCAGGAGCTAAAATCTTGGTCCCCAAAATATGAACAGCAGAGCTGGCAGAATGAGTTAGCATGGGAGAGAGGGCATTGGGTCCGCTTTCTGTAAGAAGCAAAGCCACAGCTGGGTGGCTCCTGCCTGTCATCCCGGCCACCTGGGAGACAGAGGCAGGAGGATCGCGAGTTTGAGGCCAGCCTGCGCAACTTAGCGAGACTCTGAGTCAATGTCGAAAATAAAAATAGGCTGGAGGTGCAGCTCAATGGCAGAGTGCTTGCAAGATATGTGCGAAGCTCTGCATTGCCTGCAACCCTCAAGGACTGAAACAATAAAAAAATCTAAGCGGGTGTGCATGCAATCTTTCCGCAGCAGTATTTAAAAACCAAAGTGGAACAGCATGACATTACCGTGTGCCCAATTACCTGGGAACGTTTCATCCTGAATAATGTGTTTAGAAAGGAACTTGCTGTTAATCTGGATGCTATTTTCTTCTGTGTGGCTTTTGAAAGAAGTGCTATTAATCTATCCCTCTTGCGCTCTCTCTCTCTCTCTCTCTCTCTCTCTCCTCTTTTTATTTTCTGTCGTCCATGCTGATGAGTACAGTCCCTTGGATATTAAAATGATGACCAGCACATCAGCGATAATTTGGGCAGACGAAACCCAAAGCCTACGTGGCTCATTTAGAAAGACTTCTACATCAACCAGCCTGCAGCGGTAGCCCTGTGGCATCCGATCCCATCAGATCTCAGAAGCTAAGCAGGGTCGGGCCTGGTCAGTACCTGGATGGGAGGCCGCCTGGGAACACCAGGTGCTGTAGGCTTGGGAGAAGGACCTGGCAACCCCCTCCCAAAAATCAATCCGCCATTGAAAACCCTATGAATATCAGGAAGCACTGGCAAATATAGTGGCAGGAAATGAGCTCCCCAAGGCTGTAAGGCATTCAAGAAATGACTGGGGAAGAGTTTTCTCTTCAAAGTAGAGTCGACCTTAATGATAGGAATGGAGTAAAGCCCCTGGGACCTCCTTTTGCCGATGTGGGGTAACTTGAAGGGAGAAGAAACACAGTGGCTGCAACAATGGGCTCAAAGGTAAGATCATGTGCCTGGCACAGGGCCAGAGAGTGTTTCATTGCATTATGTATCGGGTCACTGTGAATCAGATGTGACTTGAGGGCACCTAACAACAACAACAACAACAACAACAACAACAGTATTTGCATATAACCTTACAAACACCCTCCCTTATAATTTCTTTTTCTTCTTTTTTTCTTCCTTCCTTTCCTCCGTCTGTCTGTCTTTCTTTTTCTTTTCTTTTCTTTTCTTTCTTTTCTTTGGTCTTTCTTTCTTTCTTCATTCTTTCTTCTTTCTTCCTTTATTTTTTCCCTTTCCTTTTCTTTTCTCCCTCCCTCCCTCCCTCTCTTTTCTTGTCTTTCTTTTTTCTTTCTCTTTCTTTCTTCTTTCTTTCTGTCTGTCTGTCTGTCTGTCTGTCTTTCTTTCTTTCTTTCTTTCTTTCTTTCTTTCTTTCTTTCTTTCCTTCCTTCCTTCCTTCTTTCTGGGAGCCTCTCCCATGATCAGCCAGCACTCTACCACTGAACTGCACCCCCATCCCATATTTTTATTTTGTTCTTTGTTTTATTTTTTACCTTTTATTTTGAAACAGGGACTCAGGTACACAGGCTGCATCTAGCCTCGAATTTGTGATCCTCCTTCTTCTGCCTCCCAAGTCTCTGAGATGACAGGTGTACACCACTGTGCCAGGCTCCTCCCATACAATTTAATCTCTATGTGACTTATAACACCTTGTGTGATGTGAATGCTATGTAAATGGTTGTTATACAATATTTCCTAGGGATCAGTGGCAAAGAACCAAGTCTTTATGTACAGCTATGATTTTCAAAAAAAAAAAAATTTGTTTTGATCCTGTGTTAGCTACATCTGCTGGTGTGGAAAGTGTGGATACAAAGAGCTAACTTTACCAGCACATCTGATTTCTTTTCTGTTCTTCTTTCTTCTAAAACCCCGGTCTTTCTGAAGTACCACCTCATTGAACCCACCTGACTTTATAAAGTCTTTCCTGGGTGACTCAGTCTGCAAAACGGCCCCTTTTTATTATTATTCTGGTGAAAGAGGAAATATTGTTTCATGGGTCATTGCGTGTATTACTTTTCCAGGCTTCAAAATTGAATTCTGCAGATGAAGCAGTGGAGATCAACTCCAATTTATTATCTCACAGCTCCTGTGGGTCAGGGTCCTGGGCATTGTGTGGCTCTGCCTAATAACCACAATCCCAGGAGGCTCTAACAAGCCTGTTGTCTGACCCGAGATCCATTTTGGAGCTTGGGATCCTCTTCCAAGCTCATGTGGTGTTGGAAGAATCCAGCTCCTTGAGGTTGTAGGTCTGAGGTTCTGACGTTCATCCTGGTGGTTGGCTGAGGGTTTCTCACAGATGGTGGTGTCAGAGGGTTCCCTCACAAGATGGCAGGTCATCTCAGTGTTAGTAAGAGAATGTCAATCTCTCTTTCTCTCCTCTCTCTCCAGTAGAGAGTGTTTTATAATAAAATATCACAAAGTGTCATCCTACTATCCTTGTAGGTCTGAGGTTCTGACCTTCGTCCTGGTGGTTGGCTGAGGGTTTCTCACAGACAGTGGTGTCAGAGGGTTCCCTCACAAGATGGCGGCTCATCTCAGTGTTAGTAAGAGAATGTCAATCTCTCTTTCTCTCCTCTTTCTCCAACAGAGAGTGTTTTATAACAAAATGATATCACAAAGTGTCATCCTACTATCCTTGTAGGTCTGAGGTTCTGACCTTCGTCCTAGTGGTTGGCTGAGGGCTTCTCACAGATGGTGGTGTCAGAGGGTTCCCTCACAAGATGGCGGCTCATCTCAGTGTTAGTAAGAGAATGTCAATCTCTCTTTCTCTCCTCTCTCTCCAATAGAGTGTTTTATAACAAATTGATATCACGAGGTGTCATCCTACTATCTTTGCTGTGAACTCTCAGCCAGAAGCAAGTCACAAGCCTCACCCACACCTAGGAAAAAGGGACTGTGTGACAGTACTCACTGGAGACCACCCTGGGCTATATTTGCCTCCTCGTGCCTTACTGTCTTTTCCGATTCCATGCAGCTTCCTAGCGGGAGAGAAGTGAACCTGTTTAGACAGGATGTTGACCTCTGCAGTGGGCTTCAGGATAACCAGGTGTCTCTGTGTCCTTCCGCAGCGGAGTTTTTATATTGCGATCTGGCTTCCATGGCGTCCATCCGGGAGTTCGTCCGAAAGTTCAAGTTGAAGAAAATCCCTCTCCATGTCCTGGTGAATAATGGTGAGTTCTGGTTACATCGATGCAGGGCAGCGATCCGCTGGGATACAAGCATTAATTCTAACCACGTGTAACCAGAGAGGCACTTTAGCGATCGGGATTCCCTAGATATTTATGAATAGATGTCACGAGTGTGCATTCCCTTCTTACTACCGTTCCCATTGCACAGATGCATTTGTCTTTTGTTGTAATAATACACTTTGCTGCATTACTTTGAAATGGTTGTTATGAGGTGCCGTTGAGTGTGTGTCTGACTCATATCGACCCAATGTACAACAGGCAAAACACCATCGTCAGTGCTTCACTGCTATTCATAGGGTTTTCCATGGCTGATTGTTTTTTGGGAGTGGGTTGCCGGGTCCTCCTCCCAAGCCTACAGCACCTACAGGTTTTTCCAGGTGGTCTCCCATCCAAGCTTAGCTTCGAGATCCAACGGGATCGGACATCACAGTGGTACAGCTGCAGACTTTGCAATGGTGGTTCTGGGATAATAGGCTATGTGGAGTTGACGTTTTCACTAGTCCACTTGGCCTTTGGTGCTTTAGACACCACTGAGAGCTAGGTAGTTTCACAAATCTTCTCTTTGTTTTCCTGGGGTTGTTTTCAGTTCATTTATTTTTTGTTTTATGTATGTTTTTATTTATGTGTGTTTTTGTTTATTTTATTTTATTTATGTATGTTTTACTTTATTTATGTATGTTTTGTTTATTTTATTTTATTTATGTATGTTTTATTTCATTCATGTATGTTTTGTTTATTTTATTTATGTATGTTTTATTTTATTTATGTATTTTTGTTTATTTTGTTTATTTTATTTATGTATGTTTTATTTTATGTATTTTTGTTTATTTTATTTTATTTATGTATGTTTTAGTTTATTTATGTATTTTTGTTTATTTTATTTATGTATGTTTTTATTTATGTGTGTTTTTGTTTATTTTATTTTATTTTTGTATGTTTCACTTTATGTATGTTTTGTTTATTTTATTTATATATGTTTTATTTTATTTATGTATTTTTATTTTGTTTATTTTATTTATGTATGTTTTAGTTTATGTATTTTTGTTTATTTTATTTATGTATGTTTTATTTTATTTATCTATGTTTTTATTTATGTATTTTTTTGTAGTTTTTGGAGGTTGAGTCCAAGGCCTCGCCCATGCTAGGCAAGTACCCCACCACCGAGCCATACTCCCAGCCTTTTTTTTTTAATCTTGTATTTGAGACAGTATTTGAGACAGGGGGCTGGGATTTAGCTCAGTTGGTAGAGCGCTGCACTTCAGTCTCTGAGGTCCTGAGTTCAATTCCCAGCACCGCAAAAATGGGAGAAGGACCTGGCAATCCACTCCCAAGGCAATCCCGAAACAATCAGCCATTGAAAACCCTATGAGGGTCGCTAGGAGTCAGATACCGACTCGACTGCACCTAACGACAACAAGAACAATTTGAGACAGGGTCTCCATAAGTTACGCAGGCTGCTTCTGACCTCGAACCTGCGATCCTCCCGCCTCAGCCTCCTGAGTTGCTGGGATCCCAGGTGTGCACTGTGGCGCCCCGCTCACAATTCTTGTCTTATTAAATCCTCACCGTACTCCTGTGGGGCCGTTATTCTATGCGCCTCAGACGCAGGTGACCAAGTCTTGTATTGAATTCTCCCTGGAGCCCGTTCCCCATTCTCACCTGCACTCTGCCCACCTGCCCGTCCTCCACACAAATCACCTTTGCTCTCCCACACACCTGACGCCCGTGCCGTCAAAGGCGGGAATATTTATTCTGGCGTGGGAGAAGCACGTGGCCATCCACTCCCAAGGCAATCATGAAACAATCAGCCACTGAAAACCCCCTGAGGGTCGGCATGAGTCGGACACGACTCGATGGCACCTGACAACAGCAGCATTTATTCCGGCTCACGATTTCAGACGGTCACTCCCGGGCTGTGTGGCTCCATGGCTTTGGCCTGCAGTTATTAACCTTGCCAAGTTGATTATAAATATGGAGAAGCTGCCAGGCGCGGTGGCGCACGCCTGTCATCCCAGCGGCTCGGGAGGCCGAGGCGGGAGGATCGCGAGTTCGAGACCAGAGGCAGTCTGCGTAACTTAGCGAGACCCTGTCTCAAAAAGTAAAGAAAAAGGGCTGGGGGTGCAGCTCAGTGGCCCAGCACTTGCAGAGCATGCAGGCGCGAGGCCCTGGGTTTGACCCCCAGTACCGCAAAAAAAAAAAAAAGAAAGAAAAAAAAATGGAGAAGGCAAAGGCTGTCATAAACGTTCTCACAAATATTTCTGCTACAGCTGAACACATCGCTTCCAGGCTAGGCGGCAAAACAGAAGCGCAGAGAGGGAATAAACAGCAAAATTGAAAACAGTGCGTGCAGTAGTTAAAACCCAGTGAGGCTGTGGACACCGTAGCTCTCCGTTCACCACGGGGAACATTTATCAAATTATCCCTGTTTCACCCAGCGAAGAAAAAGTCGCCCAGGGCCATTGCTCAGCGTAATTGCCCAATTACCCACCTGAGCGGCCCAGGACCATTTTCCCATCCAAGCGTTCTTTTAACTCAGCCACGTCCACAGAGTCCCTTTTGCCACCGGAGGTTCAATGGCCACAGATTCTGGGAATTCGGATGTGGTCCTGCGATTGAGGCACAGAGATGAAGGCTGCTCACGTCCAGTCGGTTGATTCAAGATCCGGAGGATTGGTTGCTGCCGTTTCCTGGCTTTGTTTACACTGCAATGGTTTTACCTTTTTTTCTGTAACCTGAAAAGCGTTGCCAGGCGAGGATAAACATCGGGTAGATGTGACTCTCAATCCGCTTGTTTAGGATGAAATGCTAATGGTCGACTTTCAAGGAAAGATATAGCATATACATTTCTACATAGACGGCAAATCCTAATAGAAATTTTATTATTTTTATTATTATTATTATTTTATTATTTATTTTATTATTTATTATTATTTTTATTTATTATTTTATTTATTATTATTTTATTATTTTATTCATTTATTATTATTTTATTCATTATTATTTTATTATTTTATTCATTTATTATTATTTTATTTATTATTTTATTATTTTATTCATTTATTATTATTTTATTTATTATTATATTATTATTATTTTATTACTTTTTATTTTTTATTTATTTAATTTATTTTTTTGTTTTCTTTTATTTTTTTATTTACTTATTTATTTTTATTTTTATTTTTTTTTTTGCGGTACTGGGGGTTGAGCCCAGGGCCTCGCACCTGCATGCTCTGCAAGTGCTGGACCACTGAGCTGCACCCCCAACCCACTTTTTTTACTTTTTGAGACAGGGTCTCGCTAAGTGACACAGACTGCCTCTGGTCTCGAACTCGCGGTCCTCCTGCCTCCGCCTCCCGAGCCGCTGGGATGACAGGAGTGCACCACCGTGCCCAGCAACCCTTATAGATATTCATGTCTGGAATTGTGTGGCTGTGATGTTTCTTGTTGTTGTGGGGTGCTGTCAAGTCGGATCCAACTTATAGCTATCCAACACTCCACGACACTGTGCCATGCACACGATCCTTCTAGGTTTGAGCCCATTGTTGCAGCCACTGTGTTCCTTCTCATTTTGAGTCATGCCATATCAGCAAAATTAGGTCCCAGGGGCTTTACTCCATCATTAAGGTTGACTCTACTTTGAGGAGGCAACTCTTCCCCAGTCGTCTCTTGAATGCCTTCCAGCCTGGGGGGCTCATTCTCTGGCACGGTATCTGACAGGGCTTCTCTCCTATTCATAGGGTTTTCAATGGCTGATTGTTTCAGGACTGGGCTGCCAGGTCCTTCTCCCTGGTCTGCCTTAGTCTGGAAGCTCAGCTGAAACCTGTCCCCCATGGGTGGCCCTGCTGGTGTCTGAGACACCAGTGGCACAGCTTTCAGCATCACAGCGACACGCAAACCCCACAGACACGTGGAGGATTATTACACATGGCAGGTATAAAATACTGCTGTTTTTTGCTAACAAGTCTAAAATAGCCGCTGCCACCTATTTTTGCTGCTCAGGGTTAACCTGAAGATTTATCCAATGCAACGCTCATCAATTTTTTGGCTGCTGCAGAGGGGACTCAATATTTATAGTTTTTTTCACAGCAAAACATCATTCAATTGGCTTCTCATGCCGGTGTCTGAAAGCTGATAGACTTTCAGTAACTGCGGCAGATTTATGCTGCCTCCTTCTCAGCCCTCTCTCCATCACGCTAAGGAATGGATTTCCTAAGATAAAGAATTACTAAAGGTCTTTTTTTTTTTTTACAAAAGCAAAAAAATCTGTCATCGGTACCCCTGAGAAATAGCAATGATGTTTGCCCTCCAGGTCCACACTGGTCATAATTTTTAGTATTTTTTTTTTTTTTTTTTTTTTTTTTTTTTTTTTTTTTATCCAGTGATTCATTTACTGCATTGGCACTGAGTACCAAGCAGAACCGTGAGAATTCAGAACAGGCTCTTTCAGGTCAGGACAAAGCCAAAGGTGGAATTTTGCCTCCAAAGACCCTGGCATCAGTCCGCAGAACCACAAAATATTTTTTGATTAAAGAAAAAAGAAGAAGAAGATTGGGCCAGGC
>VMDO01038784.1:0-13192 GCA_007922755.1 Pedetes capensis
TCACATGCCATCTTTCTATTTACTCTCTTATACGCTTTTACATTGTTTTTCTTTTCCTGTCTTTTGCTACAGGGACCATGCATATTTATTTATTTTCTCCATGGAATTGTAAGATACAGATCTTGGTTTAATTCAATTATAGTTCAATTTTTAAAAACTTCATGCTTCCACTGTTTAATTATCAGTCTCAAGTACAAAATAGTCTCTACTGAGTCCCTTCACTCTAGGAAAGAAAATGAGAAAATCTTTCCCCTCTTCCACTTTCCATTTTATGTTTAATGTGACATTTGGGGAGCTATTTATTACTTTTTTCTCATTTTAAGCCTAATCTTTTCTTTCATAATGACTTATGGCATTTTCAAAGTGCTTTGTAACTGTATTTTAAGTTTATTTAGATTTAGATGTATATTTTAACAATTTCACATTTACTTTCTGAACTTTTTTCTACTTCCTCATTTCTGAGTTTTCAAAAATTGCTATAATTTCTTATAACATTTGAGTTCATTCTTGGGTAATGTTTTTCAGGACAGGCATGTGGGTTATACTTCATGAACACCAGAATATCTGGAAATTCTTTTTATTATCTTCACACATGAACAACATTTTGTCCAGGAATTTGGGGGTTACTAAATTTCCCCTTGAAAGTCTGTATGGATTTCTCCAGTGTTTTGAAGCATTTAATGTTGAAGAACAGTGGTCTTAGCACTGCCTAGTCTCTTGTTTTCTTTGCAAAAGAATTTACTAGTTTCCTTTATACAACAAGCTTTCCTACCCTCCTCTTGAACTTTACAATATGATTTCAATTGCAGAAATTTAGCTTCGGTATTAATTTGTTCCTGACAATAAAGCATAAAAATCAAGAGAAACCTAGTGAGAGAGGATTTTCTCAAAGAATGGAGTAGCACTGTGATGAAAATTGTAGCATAGTTTAGGGAAGCAATTATTCTGGTTATATTGTGATAGAATAAGAAATACATGCAGTTAGCCCTACATATGCACAACTCCACACCTGCAGGTTCTATATCTGAAGATTCAACAAACAATATTTAAAATACTTGAAAAAAATCACAAATGTACCAAATATGTGCAGACTTTTCTCCTTGTCATGATTCCCTACACAATACAGTATAACAACTATTTTCATAGCATTTACTTTGCATTTTTGTTGTTGTTAGGTGCAGTCAAGTCGGGTCCGACTCATAGGGACCCTATGTACAACAGAATGAAACACTACTCAATACTGTCTAACAGTGTTTCTCTGCTAGTCAGAGGGTTTTCCATGGCTGATTGTTTCAGGAGTGGGCTGCCAAGTCCTTCTCCCTACCCTGCAACACCTGGTATTCCCAGGCAGCCTCCCATCCAAGGACTAAGCAGGCCGATCCTGTTTAGCTTCTGAGATCAGAGGGGATCCCGTGCTAGGGTGCTACGGCTGCAGACTACTTTGCATTAGGTATTTAAAATCATCTAGAGATGATTTAAAGAATACAGAAGGATGTACGTGGATTACATGCAAATACTATACCATTTTATATAAGGAAGGAGCTTGAGCATTTGTGGATTTTGATGTCCATGGGGCACGTGGATACAGAGGTATGATAATACTTGGGCTTTGTCCCCAACTTCTAGCACACAGACCCTAAAACCCCTGTAATTTCCTAAGTGATAGGATGCTAGATGCATCTTTTGTTCTAATATTTGGTCTTTGAGCTGAGTTGCAAAACCTTCCATATTCCTTTGGGTTTTCTAGTTGATAGGAACATATTTTACTCTAATGAGGTGACTTTTTTTTGACAATCTCACTATGTAACCCACATTGGCTGGAACTTACTATGCATTCCAAGTGGGGCCTGACCTTTTGATCCTTCTATCCTCAGTCTCCAGAGTATTGAGATTACAGCTGTGTGCCACCATGCCAGGGCTGTCTAATGAGGTGACTCTTGATGGGTTACTAGATGGCTTCAGGAAGGGTACAGGTCACCAGAAAGGTGAAGCTTTGATTTGAAGCTTGCAATTATCAGGCCTACTTTCCTTGCTCCAGGAAGGGGAGAGTGTTGGAATCCAAGTTGACAACGTATTGTGCCTACGTAACACAGCTTTACCAAAACGCCACACCTAATGAGATTCATAAGGCAGGGGTTTAGCTCAGTTGGTAGAGTGCTGCTCTGTGCTCTCTGAGGCCCTGGCTTAAATCCCAAGCAACCTCCAAAGTGGGAGAAGGACATGGCAACCTTCTCTTGAAACAACCCCGAAACAATCCGCCATTGAAAACCCTATGAATATCAGAGAAGCACTGACATAGAGCTGGGCGTGTCACAGTGTTGGGGAGTATTCCATTCTGTTGTACACAAGGTCACTATGCATCAGATCCGACCGGATGGCACCTAACAACAACAAATGGGATTCCTAGAGCTTCTGGGCTGGTGAACAGTCAGAGGTGCCAGCAGGAGGCATTCCACCCTCCTCCACGCCTTGCCCTATTCTCTCTCATCTGGCTGCTCTTGGATTGTGTCCTTTTCAATAGTGCTGCAATATAGTAAGTAAACTATTTTCCTGAGTTTCCTGAGCCTTCTTAGCAAATTATTGAACCTGAGGAAGGGGATCATGGGAACTCCTGATGTGCAGCCAGTTGGTCAGAAAATACATATAGGGGACAGTGTGGACTTCTGACTGCATCTGAAGTGCTGGCCATTTTGTAGCAGTGAGCCCTTCCCCTGAGGGGTCTGATGCAAAGCTCACATAGGCTGTATTGGAACTGAATTGAATTGTGGGACACCAGTCTGTGTGCACTGAGAACTGGAGAACTGGTTAGTGTCAGGGAAAAAAATTCACAGACATTTGGTGTCAGAAGTCCTGTGTGAGTATAGGAAAGAAGAAAAGAGAACACAACAACAACAATACAAGTTTTCTTTATTTTGGGAAAGCAGGAGGGTGGAAAGGAATAGAGAGGAAGGAAATAAGGTGAAGGCAGCTGGCTGCAATTGATTGACCCACGTTCCCCCAGTTTCATAGGTTTGACTCCAGTTAAAGTATTAAAAATCAGATCACAATAAAATCGCATGATATTTACTCCTCTACAAAAAAGTTAAGAATATTTCTGAAAACAGTATATATGTTATACTATTTTGTGAAGATTATTATTCATATTATAATTTGTTTGTAGACCTCATATATTTAGAATAACATTTGTATATTGTTTAAACATATTTATTGGAATACAAAATTATATATGTCAAGTTTGCTATGCTAAAAAATATAGTGTACATTTATGGTACATAAATAGAATATGTTATTATGTATCTACAGAACTAAAAATAATATAATTATTATAATGATTGTACAGTACACAATGAATAACCTCCTGAAATAAATACAAGGGATACTCTTTTGTCAACTTAGCTACTTCCCTCCAACTTTTTTTTAAATATAAAGTAAGAAATAGTCTTTCTGTAAAATGTGACTTTCTTTTTTAATTTCCAGAATTCCATTCTGTCTAATTCTTGCTGGATTATTTCCTCTGGACTGACATTGGTTTTAGGAAGACATATAGTGGGAACGGTTCCCAAGAAGCCAAAATCTTTGTATGCTGAATGTCTCCAGGATGCCCTCTCCAAGACCTGCTGGGAGAAAATGACTTGGAGGAGAAGCGAGGTGTCGCACTCGATGCCCACCTGGTCTGGATTATCCGCACTCTGAGGTGTATCCGCCCACTGCCCCGTATTCCATTATAAATCATCTCCCTGCTGAACAGCAGGCCAGACTAGGGGCTGATTCATTGGCTGAATGTCGCTACCTGGCTGCAGGAGAAGCCTGTGTCTTAGTCCTGTAATAGTCATCATGCTCTGAGAAACCTTACATTTTTCAACAGTTACATAGTGTCCTCGGCTAAAGAAAGAGGAAGTCTGGAGCCGGTTTCCGGCAGCTAGCAGGGAGCTGCTTTCCTCTCTGACATTAGCAAGGTTTGTCAGCTTGTTAATCTTTAAGGGGATTTGGGGTTGAAATCGTTGGAGGGTGGAGTTTGGGGTGAGTAGTGTAGGCAAAACTCTTCAATATGGTTTGAAGAAATAGATGCCCATGTTTTTTATGGCTATGATTCCCACTTGGCCTTGGGTTTCAACGCTCCAGTTTATGTGAGAGGAAAACCACAAACTATTGGATAGTGTAAGCACTATAATAATGCTCTCTACCTTTTTGCTTGATGACTTCCAAGTCTGTTTCTATAATTCTAAGGTAGCAGAAGCAATCAATAACTGTAATATGAATTACATGTGGATTGACCATTCAAGCATTGCGGAGTCTGGGTCTCCAGAAGGCTAGTGTTAACAGACAAAAGTTGTCCAGGACACATTTTCCTCCTTCTTCATTATTTCTCCCCCAGATCCCCTATCACCAATTAAGATTTGGTGAGAAAAGCAGAATTAAAACTAACCTCCCTTCATGGAAAATCTTCCCCTGATAAACTTCCCTAACTTGCAAAAACCACATTTGGGATGAGAGATAAAACAGAAGGGAGGGACAAGTTCTCCCACAGAGAACTTCCTCTACAGCCATCCTTACTAATTATTCCCTGACAAATATATATATTTACCTTAGACAAAATGGTTGAGATGTGCCGCATCTGGCAAACCTCACATGAGGCTTCTGTATGGCTGGAACAATGATGCTGTTGTTTCTAATTTTAGATGGTGGAGATGGAGTCAGAGTCAGAATGACAACTGCCTCTATAGATACTGTGCTCTAGTTCCATTCTCTTTAGGGTAGAGAGAAGTCTTCTAATAAGTCATCCCTGAACATTTTTTAATAAATTGAGAAATGCTATGTACTGTATATCATGTACTTTCTCTCTTTTCCTCCTCCTCCTCTGCTTCTGCCACTGCCACCTCCTCCTTCTCTTCCTCCCCCTCCTCCTCCTCTTCTTCTTCTCCTCCTCTTCCTCCTCCTCCTCCCCCTCCTCCTTCTTCTCCTCTCTCTCTCTCTCTCTCTCTCTTTCTCTCTCTCTCTCTCATTCTTGTTACTTCACTGCATAACCCACACTGGTCTGAAACTCATGACCCTCCCGGCCCAGCCTCCCAAGTGCTGGGATTACAGGCATGTGCCCCCATGTCCAGCCTATCATGCACTTTGTATGAAAGTGATATTTAAACCCTACTTCATGAACCATTGCATGGATGGCAAGTGACCCCCACAAGAAGCTAGAGGGGAAAAGGGATCAGATCTTTAACTTGATTTTTTTAAACTAGAGTCACTCTGCTCTCTAAATATTGGCTTTCTGCACAAAATTTAATGTCATGAAACAGCTCCACTGCTTTAAAACAAAGAATAAAAGGGATTTAAAAATCAGATCTATGATATGACTCTCTGATTTGCAGGTTTTTATCTCATCCCATTGAAGACAGTGACAACCAACACCAACTTGTGGCATAGGATGGATTTCTAGCAAAATCTTCTGAAAATCTGCTCAGAGTTATTTCTACAATGTTTGAAATACATTATTATTATATAGAACACTGTAATTCAGAGTTTAAAAGCATGAGGAAAAACTAGGATTTCAACTGTGTTACTATAACTAATATTTATTTTAGAAACCAGATACACTTCTGAATAGTCTCTTATGCACACAAAAAGTACCCATAAGTTGATTTTTCAAAAATTAACAGCAGAGTAAAATGTCAGTGCTCCTGCCTATGAAAATTACCAACTCTTAATACAGGCAGTTCTAGGGATAATCAAGAACCCTTGTACAAGATCCATCATTGCTTGCCCCTGAAGAATGGAAGTTGGTTGGACAGACTTAACAGGAATAACACAGACCTTGTGTGAAGCTACTTTTCTATTTCTGTAATGAAGTCCACAAAAAATCAGAAAAAAAAATCTGTCAATATTTGTTCTTCTAGTCTCTTTTGCAGAAATTTTATGGAGGGTCAAAGAAGTACATTAGAATACACAGTACACTTGTATTCACAACTGGTTTGAGGTCTATTATCTACATGTTTTGGGATAAGTTATCCAGCCTCTTTACATACAAAGGTATTTAACTATAAAATAGAAAATAAGCAATATCTGTGCAGCCTTCTTCCTAAAACTGTTAAATAGGAAAACACAATACTGATTAGAGTTGAGCCTCTCAAACTGAGTCTGTGTTCATGTTCTTTTTTTATTTGAGTTTTCATTGTACAAACTGTTAATGCAATGAACTTGTAGCTATATTAGATATGCAAAATACAGTTGGTTATCATTTTAATATATGTACGAGCTGGGTGGTCTAGGATGATGAAAGAATGCAGGCTTTCATCAAGTTCAAAGGTGTTTAGAAGTCGACAGAAAATACATCTACATCACTTAAGATCCAAGGAAATAGAAAACCTAATGAGGTAGCCATCTAACTTCAAGTTGCAGATGTCTATGAGTAGAGAAAGAATTAATGTGTGAGACATGAATTTAGAGGTCTTAGACCATGTGAAAACCTCCTTTGAGTTACACAGTCTTTGACATTACAATTATCAAGAGGATTTCATGCATCACATCCAAGTCACCAATAAGAATCTCATCAGCATCTTGACTGAAATTTTTCTTTTTTGCAGCCCCTAACATGCTGAGAAAGCAGCCCCACATCATCACATATGACATGATATAATAGTGTTCTTAATTGGCAGAAAGAATTGTCCAGCATACAATGTAATTCCCTATCTCACACTCATGAGAAATCTCTTGTTGAAATTTATATCAGTCACTGAAAAGTATAAATATCTTCCTTAAAGCTAAGTATCTCATAACTCAGAAGAGTTAGAACTTAGCACTCAAATGTGGAGGAAAAAGAGCACCATAGTTTTATTACTTGATGTCTATGAGCTTTTTATGTTTAAGAAAATTTGACCTCCAAAAATAGCTACCCAATTACATCATATTTAAATGTGTAATTAAGTATTTAATTTAGATCTATGATTTTAATTTGAACTTTCTTAGTTTATAAGCTCTATTAGAACATTTAAGAGCACTCAAACTTCATTATAGTCATAATTTGGTTTATTAGATTTATAAGAAAAGGTTTACTAGTTAAGTTAGACAATTAAAGCACTCAAGAAGGAAAGGTACCAAATTTAAATATTCATTTAAAATATTCAGTGGAATTAAATTATTTAAGTTTATAACTTGGGACCAGAAATCAAAAGATTTTTCAGAGTGAATGTCAAAAATTGCTAAGAGAATAAATAGAGTATGATTCATAAGCGGAATTTAAAAACATGAGGAAGAACTAGGACTTCAACTTTGCAACCATTGTTGTTGTTGTTGTTGTTGTTGTTGTTGTTGTTGTTGTTGTTAGGTGCCGTAGAGTCAGGTCCAACTCATAGCAACCCTATGTACAATAGAATGAAACACTCTCTGACACTGTGCCATACATAGCACTATGGTCAGGGCATCTCTGCTATTCACAGGGTTTTCAATGGCAGATTTTTTCAGGAATGGATTGTCACGTCCTTCTTAGCCCACAGCACCTGGTATTCCCAGGCCACCTCCCATCTAAGGACTAACCAGGATGACCTGTAACTAATATTAATTTTAGGAACCAGATAAACTTCTGAATACTCTCCTATGCATGCAAAGACTATCCTCAAGTTAATTTGAAGAAAAATTTAACAACAATAATCTGATAAAATTATTTTGCTAGTTCAATGAGGTGTACTCAATAGGGCACAGGCTGAAATCCTTCTCATTTTTGTAAAACTACTTCCCATTAAACTTGTCTGGAAAAGTTGTTTATCTACTCCTGGTTCCAATCTCACCTGGGTTCTATAACTTTTACTGTGACTCTCATAAAGAACTTGGTCCTGTCTTAATAAATATACAACTCTAGTCCAAGCAACTTTAGCCAAACCTCAAAAGTGCATTCATGTTAAAAACTTGTGCTAAGACCTGAATGTGTCCCCCAAAACTCATGTGGTGAGAAGTAGAGCCTGCAGAGAGGTATTTAGATCCTGAGGGCTCCACCTTCATGAGTAGATTAGTGCCATTATAAAGAGGCTTAATAGGGGTAGAAGTTTATCCTTTTGCCCTTCTGCCTTTCTCCATGTGAAGACACAGCATTCCTGCCCTGAAGAGGATTCAGCATTGAAGGAGCCATCTTGAAAGTAGACGGTAGCCCTCTCCAGAAGCCAGATCCTTGATCTTTGGCTTCCCAGCCTCCAGAACTATAAGAAATAAATTTCTATTCCTTATAAATTACTCAGTCTGTGGTGTTCCATTATAGCAGCACAAAACAGACTAAGACAGCTGGCTTCCAGCCAGAAATCTCAGAGGAGAGAGAAAAGGATAGGAGATTTCTTCATTGAGATGTAGCTCCACACCTTCCCCACTGCTTAGCAGCAGCTCTTGGCACCTACAGTGTTGGACCTTGGAGGAGTGGAGAAGGAAAAAGAACAAAAAAAGAACTGCTTTGATGGTGCAATTGTAATACATCTTGGAGCCCTCTGGCTGTGGTAAATTCTGTTGACTGATTCTTTTGATATGGCATTATTTGTGGGTTTCTCATCAAGCCTCCAGTTAGGTGGACTTAGGCCAACCCTTTGATAGAATCTCTTCTCCACTCCAGGCATTCTTTTGAGTAGGAACCCTTTGGAAAATAACTTTAGGGTGAATCTGTTCCATTGGATCCAAATCTAATCCCAAGGAAAACTTACATTGTTTCCTCTCCCACCAAGAGAAATACGACTCACTTCCAATGGTGCATCTCTGTTCTTGTCTTTGGGCTCCACTTTTTCAGCCCTAAGGCACACACTAGACTCTGTGTCTTCAGTGTTAGAGACCATAGACCAAAGTCTCCAGGTACTTTTACTTGCCTTGAGGTGCAGAGGAGGCACCTATTCATCATCAATGAGGAGAAAAAGGGCAAAGTTATGACCACAATTCTTCCACAATTGATACTCTTAGCATAAGTGATAGGCTTATGTTGGCAGAATTCAGTTTGAAATCTTTTGGTGCCTCCCTATACACCTTGATTTAGGAGCAAAGACACTTGAGATTTATTATGTTTTTCTCTTGGCTTTCGGGGTCTAAGTTTAGGAATCTCACTTTAATATTTGATTATACCATCACTATGAAATGCTTTTGGCCTCACAATTCACAGCTGGAAGATGTTCTTTAAGAATATGAGTTTAGTATCATTGGGAATTATTTCTCAAGCTGAGAAATGTGTACCCTTATGGGTCCATTAGCAGATTCTCTGAGATATGTGTGAATGTTTTATTTCTTCTTTCAAAAGTATAAGCAACATAGGATTCTACCACAGGCCATGCAGAGACACTTTTATGAGAAATTTATAAAACATAAAAAGAGAAAACAACACACACACACACACACACACACACACACACATATCTGAGTATAACCCTGGAACGACCACTGGTAACATACTGATGTGTGTTTGTGGAAAGTTATTTCCTACAAAGTCAGGATGATATAGTTTGCACTGGTTCTTTTGTAATCTACTATCAAAATCTAGCCTGCAGCCATAGCCCTGTGGCATCCGATCCTGTCAGATCCTGGAAGCTAAGCAGGGTCAGGCCTGGTTAGTACTTGGATGGGAGACCACCTGGGAATACCAGGTGCTGTAGGCTTGGGAGACAGACCCAGCAACCCACTCCCAAAAATCAAACCACCACTGAAAATCCTATGAACAGCAGAGAAGCACTGACAATAATGTTTCGCCTGTTGCAGGTAGGGTCACTATGGGAGGCTTGGGAGACAGACCCAGCAACCCACTCCCAAAAACCAAACCACCACTGAAAATCCTATGAACAGCAGAGAAGCACTGACAATAATGTTTCACCTGTTGCAGGTAGGGTCGCTATGAGTCACATATCATGAGTCAGATATCGACTTGACGTCACCTAACAACATCAAAATCTAAATATTATTTTGCAAAATTACATCTATGTATTTCTTTGACATATATAAAATTTATTTATCCATATAATAAAATATGAAATTATACCAAAGGGATTTTTTTACATGAACAAGTGTAAAGACTCTCACTCTAGTCTTTCCCCATCAATATCCTACTGCTTAGATGTGACAACTTTGAACAATTTTTTTTGATACTTCCGGTAGATCTTTCAATCTTTAAATCTCATTTCTGGCATCACATTAAAAAATCACCTTGGAGTTTTCAAATTTCCCCCTGCTGGTCTTTCCTTGATATTAGCTGATACAGATCCCTTGGGATGAACTCGGGCAGTGGTGTTATTTTTAATGTCCAGTAGGTAACTTTGATGCATCGTGAGAATTAAGAAACAACACTGAGGCACACAATATACTTGCCTAATAGTTGGTTTACATCTGTTTTAGAGACTATTCTTTAGTTTTCTCTAATGAGAACTGAGTGGGCTGGGGTTTAGCTCAGTTGGTCCAGCACTGCTCTACACTCTCTGAGGATCTGGCACTATAAGAATGGGAGAAGGATGTGGCAGTCCACTTCCACGGCAATCCTGAAACAATCAGCCTTTAAGGACCCTATGAGAATGCCTATCAGTTGAACCAACTCAATGTCACCTAACAAACAAATAAACAAAGAGAACTGAAAATTCAGTTGCCTATATAACGTCTACATTTCCCCTTGTCTTTGCTTGACAGTTTGGTAGTTAAATAGATATTAATGTTTTCCTATTGATTACTCTTATAAGTATTTTAGATACTTTGGGATTGAACCCAGGGCCTTAAACATACCTTGCAAGGGCTTTACCACTGGGATGCACTCCCAGACCATTTTTAAATTTTTTATTTTGAGGGAAGCCCTCGCTAAATCAGAGGCTGCCTCTGGCCTTTAACTCACAATCCTCCCGCCTCCACCTCTTGCCTCCCTGAGATTACAGTTTGTGCCACTGCCCATAGCTGCATTTGTAATTTAAAATATGCATACCTCTCCATGTCTGGTTAGCCAAATTTAGACATTATCTCCTTACTCTACATTATGTAAAATGAGAATGTCACCCCACTTACCCTTTCTTCCACCTTTCCCCCTTCTTACCTCTCATCTTCCACTAACCTTATCAATGGTTGTACATTGTGAACATTGGTAGCATTGGCATTCTGTTCTAGACCACTATTACATGATTTACCCTTAAATTGACATTAAACATTATAAACCATAAGTCTTACTTATTTATACTTCCAATATTTTCATACACAAACATATTTTATGCTTACATGTTGTTGTTGTTGTTAGGTGCCATCGAGTCGGTGTCCGACTCATAGTGACCCTCATAGGGTTTTCAATGACAGACTGTTTTGGGATTGCCTTGGGAGTGGATTGCCAGGTCCTTCTCCCAGTTTTGCGGTGCTGGGAATTGAACTCAGGACCTCAGAGACTGTAGCGCAGCGCTCTACCAACTGAGCTAAATCCCAGCCCTGCTTACAGATAGAGCATATAATAATGTTTAAGAATCTTGCCCTGGTACTTACTAGCGTTGAGATCCTGACCATGCCATTCAACAGTTTTTTGTCTCAGTTCTTCATCTCTAATAAAATATCTACCAAATGGAATTATAAGGATTGTATGTATAATTAACCCAGAACACACAACAGATTCATTGGATGTTGGTTATTCTTCACTACTTAGCCCAGTCTCATGTATTATAGTTCTTTTTTTTTTCATGGTATTGGAGATTGAACCCAAGGCCTCCAGTCTCCTCTGCAAGGGCTCTACCACTGAGCTGCACCTCAAGCCCATTTTTTACTTTAAGACAAGGTCTTGCTAAATTACCCAGGTTGCCTCTGGCCTTGAACTTGTGATCCTCCTGCCTGCGCCTGACCCTGGAGTTGCTGGGATTATAGGCATGTGCCACCATGCTTGGCTATATTTCTTCTTTTATGGCTTCAATAGGATGGTATCTGCAGCCCACAAAGTAGAGTATTTCTTAAATGAAGGTTAGATTTCTTTTTCCTATGTGCTAACAATTGTTTCTTCTTCTTCTTTTTTTGAAATGCTATTTAAAATTTTTGTTTTATATTCTAACCACAGATTTCCTGTATAATTTCCATCTTGCCTTGTCAGGAGTGTTTAAATGCTTTCATTTTCCTTATTTTCAAAAATAGCATGCCCCTGCTATATCCGCAAAGTATTTTAGCCTCTCCATTATGTCTTCTACTACTGCATGGAATCTACGTTCTTCCTGGGGATATCCACTGGCTCTTCTGACCTCTTGCTACAATTTAGACCAGATGCTTCCTGGGCTCTGTGGATACCTCTGGAGGCTATCACTGTTTCCTGCACTCCACGATTTCCACTTTGATCTCTCTCTGTGTTTGCTGGTGTAAATCCTCAAATAACTACCTCAGAATGGTACATGAAAGGCAAATTTTCTTAATCTTTGCATGGCTAGAAAACCTTATTATTTGCCATCAAGGAATAGTAAGCAAATTCCTGGCAGCATTTTTTAAATGATCAAGCTCATTCCAACATCTACAGGAAACACAAGACTCTAGAATAATCAGAACAATTTTGAAGAAGGAAAACTTGAAAAGTTAATTCTACCCAACTTCAAGACTTAAAGCTATGCTATTCAAGACCATGTTATGTTTGTATAAAGATAAATACTTAATGCCTATGGTATCTTGCAAATTCCAACCACCCTAACTTGCCATTTGTTTTTATCTGGGGGGCACAAAACAGACTGATATTTGGGCATTACCATCTGCAGAATCACATTTCTAGGAATACACATGCTTTGAAATTTATTATGGGCTTATGCTTCAACAAACCCATTATAGATTGAAAATTCATGAGTTGAAAAGTATTTAATACACCTAACCTCTTCAATTTATACACTGAGCAAATAATCCGAGAAGCTGGACTTTATGAGGAAGAACATGGCATCAAGATTGGAGGAAGACTCATTAACAACCTGCGTTATGCAGATGACACCACTCTGCTTGCTGAAAGTGAAAAGGATTTAAAACATTTACTGACGAAGATCAAAGATCATAGCCTTTAATATGGTTTATGACTAAACATCAACAAAACAAAAATCCTTACGACTGGGTCAGCACGCAACTTCACAATAAATGGAGAAAAGATTGAGGTTGTCCAAGATTTTGCTTTGCTTGGCTCTATAATCAACACCCGTGGAAGCAGCAGTCAAGAAATCCAAAGACGCATTGCTCTAGGAAAAGCTGTGGCAAAAGATCTCTTTAGAGTATTGAA
>VMDO01038785.1:0-13194 GCA_007922755.1 Pedetes capensis
ATACTATATAGTAAAAGATAGAGAAGACTTGGATGGGAAACTTAGATAGGAAGGGGGGAGGGGGAAACATAGAGGAGGGTAAGGGGTAACCTATATGTATAATGCTTATCAAATTGCATATATGAAAATTGTCACAACGAAAAGCATGTCAAAATGAATCACATTATGATGTACATTAAAAATTTCTAATAAAAAAAAAAACTTAATTACATATAATTAAGGTGATCAGGAGAAGGACATGGCAATCCACTCCCAAAACCATCATGAAAGAATCAGCCATTGAAAACCCTAGAACAGTCCTTATGATTTGGACCTAATTTGAGGGCACCTAATAACAACAACGTGCCTGCAGCCATAGCCCTGTGGCATCTGATCCCGTCAGATCTCGGAAGCTAAGCAGGGTCGGGCCTGGTTAGTACCTGGATGGGAGACCGCCTGGGAACACTGGATGCTATAGGCTTGGGAGAAGGACCTGGCAACCCCCTCCCAAAAATCAATCTGCCATTGAAAACCCTAAGAACAGCAGAGAAGCACTGACAATAGTGTTTCTTTCCCCTGTTGTACAGAGGGTCGCTATGAGTTGGATACTGACTTGACAGCACTTAACAACAACAACAGCAAATAACAACAACAGCCTATAGTGCCATAGCCCTGTGGCATCCAATCCCATCAGATCTTGGAAGCTAAGCAGGGTCGGGCCTGGTTAGTACCTGGATGGGAGACCGCCTGGGAACACTGGATGCTATAGGCTTGGGAGAAGGACCTGGCAACCCCCTCCCAAAAATCAATCTGCCATTGAAAACCCTATGAACAGCAGAGAAGCACTGACAATAGTGTTTCCCCTGTTGCACAGAGGGTCGCTATGAGTCAGATACCGACTTGACGGCACCTAACAACAAGCAACAATAACAACAACAAGAAATATTATATAAATGCTGAATTCTTTTGTGTGCATATCAATTTGACACTCATACTTAATGACCCAGCAATTTGGCTTTCAAAACCCTATGCCTCCAAAACATTATAGAATATTTGGCTCTTTCTGAAGTCAGTACTCTTGTTGAAAATCTTTAGAAGCCAGATTGTCTCAAAAACTCTTTTAATACTTCTTTGCTTTCCAGCATATATTCTGATTTAACCTTTGTTTTTCCTTCTTGGAAATAGTCTTACTAAATTGTGTATATTGCTATCCTCCTGCCTCAGCTTCCCCATTCACTATTTTTATTTTTATTTTTTTGTTTTTTAGAGACTATTGTAGTCATGAAGAATAGCAGGTGCTACAAGCAAAGTATAATTAATAGTTTTATGATTACTTTAAGCAACATAAATGACTGTTTAAAGTAACTTAGGGTGCAAAACGTATTCTTATAGTCTACAATTACTAGTCTGGCCTTTTTCCAATTCAGTTGATCAAGGTAACTAGATAATCATGCTCTTCCAGTTTCCTCCTTACTGTGTAATTGATGAGTTTTGCTCATTTATCAGTACTTTAAAAGTGTTTACTTCCATTCTTGCCACCCTGATTTTTTGCTCATTGGGATAAACAGTGACTTTATTTCAGATAACAGTAGCATTATATGCGTTGAAGAATTATTTTGCTAGAGGATGGTGGCGTGGGATTTATGACAGCTGAGACAAGAAAATGCAAAGATGTAACAGATTGTTTCAGACAATGAAATAAAGCAAAACATCAAATATTCTGCCATCTAATTTATACCATGTCTAGAATTTACTTTATCTGTCCTTTGATAAATTTACTCCCGAAGACCTCTGCTCACTAGTTTTTAATTAAATATTTCCTTGAAACAAAATACAACTTCTTCCTACTAATCTCCAGCTTAATAGAGTCAGTTTGATCAAGATCTATTCATTTAGTATTTTCATTATTTCTGAATAATTGATAAATGTCTCTTTATTTTCTTATATTTTAAGAAATTTCATTGGAAATTACCAGAGGTTTTCTTATTTTTTTTTCTTTCAGTAAGTGTTTAGAAAGTTACTTTCTTAGAAGTAAGAGATTAGCCTAGTTACTAGATGACTCATTTTATGTTAGGATGAAATATTTGTTACCAAAACAACTGAAGAGTGATTTCCTACCTTTTTAATCATCTATTCCTGCTGGATGTACTTTATTTGGTCATGTTTGTAAGCCGTTAAGGTGATGGCCTGTGAACTTCTCTGATCACAAATCCTATGTTCTGTAATTCTATCCATGTAGACTTTTTCTTGAATAATTTCTGGAAACTCTGATTTTATGCTTCTCAAATTCTTTGACCTGACATCTCATGTCTCAGACTGAGTTTCTGACCTTTTTGTATTTTGATTTTTGATAATTCATATTATTTATACATTGATTTGTGTATTTCCTCCAGTGAAAGCTGAGATTTGTGTCAGTTGAGACCATTTCAATCTTTTTCAGCATTTATAGCACTATGTTACATAAAAGAGATCCTAAAAATATGCATACATATATTGTTGTTGTTGTTAGGTGCCGTCTAGTCGGTATCCGACTCATAGCGACCCTCTGTACAACAGGGGAAACACTATTGCCAGTGCTTCTCTGCTGTTCATAGGGTTTTCAATGGCAGATTGATTTTTGGGAGGGGGTTGCCAGGTCCTCCTCCCAAGCCTACAGCTTCTGGTGTTCCCAGGCGGTCTCCCATCCAGGTACTAACCAGGCCCGACCCTGCTTAGCTTCCGAGATCTGACGAGCTCGGATGCCACAGGGCTACAGCTGTAGTCATGCATACATATAGCAGGTGTTTATTCTGTACTTGAACACTGTTATTATTTATTATTTCATTTATTAATCACATGAGGCATAAATACTATTTCCAAATGAGGGGACAGAGACTTAATGAGGTTTAATAATTCACCCAAAGTGATGGTGCATTCCTAAGCTGATTATTTAGTGATTATTTACTGTCTATAAACTCCTGACTTTTGACTTCAGAACTCCTGCTTTTAGGCACAATTTTGCATATATCTGCCTCCTTCCCAACATCTTTATGGGATCTGGCTGCACCTGTTCTTTGACACATAAGCCTAGTTTTGTTGTTTGATCCATCTGTGAATACAAATCAGGAACTCACTGATTAATTGGTAAGGGAGGAGGGAGAAGTCAGTGAAATTTATCTCTAATGTTAGTAATAATAAAGATTTCAAACTGTGCTTTGTTTTCATAAAGAACTTTTCATGTGAATTTTTTGTTCAGCTATTCTCATAAGTTAGGAAAACAAGGCTCCTACGTTGAGTGTGGTGGTGAAAAGTCTGTTGCTGATTAGTGAGTGGCAGCCTAGGGTTGAAACCTACTGTCTTCATGTTCCTTCCCATCCATAGAAGATGGTTTCCTTCTTCCCAATCTTCTTCAGTGTTATATGTTTGTCTACCATCTCTGGAAACTTCATTCTATTATTTTCATTGCCTGCAGTCATACCACTGTGGTGTCTGATCCCGTCAGATCTTGGAAGCTAAGTAGGGTTGGACTTGGTCAGTACTTGGATGGGAGACCACTTAGGAACACCAGATGCTGTAGGCTTGGGAGAAGGACCCAGTCACCCACCCCCAAAGAACAATCAGCCATTGAAAACCCTATGAATAGCAGAGAAGCATGATAATCGTGTTTTGTTTGTTGTACATAGGGTCTCTGTGAATTGGACACCAACACAATGGCACCTAACAGAAACAATAACATTATTTTCATGCATGTTTGTTTTAATTGCTGGTCTTTCCCCTAATTTCTATAGGTCAGTGAAATGTTTTATTGCTATATGGTATATGTACATATATATATGTATGTATATATATATTTTTTTTTTCACTGAAACCAGGTACTTGACTATAATTACAATTGTATAATTTAGAGAGCATATAGGTCTCATTTTCTTATCCCAAAATGGTGATAGCAGTTATTTTTACTATCAACCGTATAATATGGGTATAGGATGAAATCAGGTTTTTTCAACTTGATCATACTGGGATTTTGGACAGCAATTTTTTGTTATACCAGGACATCCTGTGCATACAAGGGATTTATCAGCTACCATGGCCTCTACCCAGTAGTAACCAAAATGTTCTCAGATATCATCACATATTTTGCTTCCCAGGGTATGCAAAATTTTCCCTAGTTGAGAATCTCTGAATTAAATTAAGATAATGACTGTGCAAATGTTTTGTAAATTTTAGAACATTCTCCACAATGAAGTTATTATTACAATGAGCTTTTAGAACAATATAAGTTGTGCAAGGTTGCACACACATGTAATCCCAGCATTTGGAGGCTGAAGCAGGAGGACTTTGAGTTGGAGGGCAGCCTGAGCTACATGGTTAGACTTTGTCTCAAACAAACCAGTAAGCAAACACAATAAGCAAATCCGCAGGAACAACATTCAGCGAGCACCATTGCAAATTCAGTGAGCACCAGACCGAAAATTATACAGACTTGAAGACCACTACTGGCCACCTCCTGTTAAGACCTTGTAAAACCTCACTCCTGAGGATTTTTTGCTATAAACTTCTTGCTTTTAGATTACTCCAAGCAAATATTTAATGTAATGTTGCCTGCTTGTAAGTCTTCCCACTACAGATTTAAGTTCTCATTTCCTTATGAAATCTTCTGCAGCATATTCAGCACCATATGATGAATAATTAAAACTAAATTTCACTTGTCAAAATAAATGAACACACCACATTTGGAGATAGAAAAATCCCTGATTTTTCCCTCAGTGGTTTATTGCATATTATTCTTGTTTGTGGTATTTGGTGCTATGTAGTATCTCATAGTTATCATTCAGAGTTAGAGCATTTATGCAGTATTTGTTTTGTTGAACTGAGATCAAAGAAAGTGCCAATTAAATTTTAAAGGAATGCATGTTTATTTTTCTACTAATTGCAGAAGTAAAATCCTAAAAATCCCCTGCGGCATCCTTCTGTTAATGAAATGGATGCATTATTGCTCATGCTTTTATTTTCAGGTCACCTGGTAGTCAAACTTAAGATTTTAAAAAGTGATGATAAACCTTTACCAAGCTGTTTTGGAGAAGGATGTGGGCACCTTCTCTCTCAAGAACTTCCTCTTTTATTTTAATGTAATTTGCTACATGTACCATCTGGAATAGAAGCTTGGGCATCAACACCAACTATTGCAGCCTGCAGAGTTTCAATTTGAAATAGTTTAAAAATTATATGGAATAGAGCAAGTAGTGTAAGACAAGCTTGACTCATTGCTCTTTCCTTTCAGTGGAACATCGCGCACTGATGTAGAAGATGATTATTTAATTTTCAGACAGAACTGTGTACCTTGAGAATGGCTGGACATCTTCCATTTGTGCTACTTTTTATTATTGTCAGAACTGATCACATAAATCTGCCTGAGTATCTGTGTGTGGGATGCATGTTGAAAGTGATTTTATTTTTGCCCAATAAGTCCCAAACACACTGTCATCTTCATTTTATTTTCCCTCTTGCATCTTCAGCGCCTTTTGCAAGTTGCCTCACAAATCACATTGTCTCTACTTATTACCAATCCTTTATCCAGCTGGCAAAATACATTGTTTTTTCCTCAGCAGGCTTTAGAGTTTTCTCTTGTTCATTCCCTGTATGTTTTCCTTCACTTTTCATGTGAAATTGCAGATATATTTCTAATTCCTTCTGTACAACACTTTCCATTTATTGAAAACTCACACTATATAACATAATGTGAGAGAGAGATCTAAAATGCTTCTGCTGTTTTCTTCCCAACTGGACCAATTTTTCCAGATACTTTTCTCTTTCTTCTCAATTTCATCTGCATCATATAATTCATGACACTAAAACCATCTCTTCTTTTCCAGGTTCACTTTCTGCTACAGACGTCTCTGACTGATGAACCACTGGACTTTTTTGCAACTTCATATAAAAGAATAAAAACCCTGAGGCTGAGGTAAGGAAAGCAATCCATGTAGGTTCTGATGGGAAAGAAGGGTAGGTTTTATAACCTTGGACTTGTCTTATAAACTCAGTTTCATGTTCTTTTATGTAAAATGAGAATTTTATCATCAGTCTTTCCCCTGGATAGGGATCTTTGAAGTTCATAAATGTGAAATACAGTAAGACATGATATACATTTGCAGTTCTGTGTCTATTTTACTCTACAAAGGTACTCCGCACTCCTAATCTTTCCTGATAACTATCCCATTGGACCAAAGATGACTTTAAATATTAGAATTTCTTTCTTACTATGTTAATTAGAGTTAGGCATGGCTTCTACAGAGAGAAAACCCATAAGAGCAGAGATTTACATGAGATAAAAGTTTGATTTTTCTCTTTCAATTAAAAGTGGAAGCATGGAATCCAAAGCTGCCGTGGAGTTTCATGATATCACAGATTCAGGCTTTGCCATGTATAGCCTTTATCCTGTGATTAAAGATGGAGTTTCAATCTTATGGTCACATTACAAACAGCAGAATAGAGATAAGGTGCAGTTATTTCCTAGTACAGAAAGTTCTTAGTATTTTCCCTACGACTACTCTGGTTAATCCTATGTATCAGTATGTAGTCACACGGCCACTTGTAGCTATAAAGATTGGGAGATGGAGTCCTTATTCTCATAGCCATGGGATCAGCTAAAATTTCTGTCTCATGGACAAAGGGAAGAATTAACAATATTTTCCTGCAAACACAAATTTTATTACATCCTACAAAAAGAAAAAGAATTGTGATAAGTAGTTTAAAAATTACATGTAAGGAGGGACTATGTGTAATAAAAGAAATTGTTGTCACCTGTTATCATACCAGTACCAAAGCAATGAATAACATTCACTAAAGGTGTGCCTGGAGATGTGATATTTTTCCTAATTGTAAAATATGACTAATTTTGGTTTACATTTTAAAACACATACACCCAGTCATCCCTCATTTGTTCTGTAGTCACTGAGCATCTTATGTGCTAGGTCATTATACTGTTCCTTTTTTTATAATTGCTGCTGTGATGCAACCATTTATTAAGGTATGATTTGTATTCGTCTTTGGAAATGAGTTTCAAAATTCAGCTTCAAAACACATAAAGAAATAATTCTATTCATTACTCACTTTTCTCCTTAATCTGGCTTTTCTCACATTTTTCTCTGATGTATTTTTGTTCTTAGAAATCAAATCTACCTCCCCAAGATGGAGATTTGTTTCCCTTGGAGGATTTCTAAATAAGGGCTATGAGCTGTGATTGAGAATCCTGTACATCTGAGACAGGAGCCTTAATGTACTAGGATCACAATAATTAAATGTTTCATTCAATGAACACTGTTGTTGAAGAATTTACCATGCTTTTTATGAAAACTGGTTCATTGGTAAAGAATAGCATTGCTATTTTGAATGTTTAAGATTTGTCACAAAATTGAAGTCTTCTCAGAAGGATTGCTGAAGAGTTCTAGGAAGGGGGAGGTCATTGACTGTACCATCAGCTGCCATTACAATCAAGAAATAAATTTGCTTGGCTTAGGGTTTGTAGATATCCAAAGAATATAGGTATTCCAATAACTGAAACCAAAGACAAAATTGCAGAGGTTGTTTTTATTCTTCAAATGTGAGCAAACAGTACTATAGTACAGTTTCTTATTATAGAATTTTAAAGGGAAGTAAATTAAGAATGAAATCCAGTTGTTGGCATGGATCTGTCTTGTCTCAAAGAAACAAAGATGGTGCTGTGGGAATTTTCCTTTCAGGGACGCAAAGAGCTTCTGATGAGTGAACTTTACCTGTGTCTAAAAGATAGCATTCACCTCCTTTCCTTGGCCTTGTGCCAAATGTGATGATAGTGGGTAGAAATTTAGCACAACAGCTTCTGAAAGAACCATTTCCTGAGGTGAACCTGCCTTTTACTTAAGGAATAAGAAGGTTCCCTTTGAATTGACTTGTGTGTGTATTTAGAAAAGAAGCATAAATCTCTCCTCTGTTCATAGGAAGAGGACTATTTCCAAAAACCATTTTCTTTCCTAACAAAGAAATTCATACTGGAGACAAATCAGCAATTTCACAGCTGGTTTGTGAAATTCTGAAATGATGTATACAAATCAAAGCAGGAGAGAATCATTTGCAATGAAAGGAATATTTGAATTGCATCCCAATTTCTAATAGGATATTGTTTCACAGTCATACAATATTATAAACATGCCATGTCTGTTCTACATGACAATTCATATCTCAGCCCTGACTCATGAACTTCATGAAAAAAGTAACAATTTGACAGATTAGAATTTCAAGATTGGATGGAATTAATCCATATCTTCTCCCTACTTTTCTCACTCTTGAGTACAATGACTTCCTTGTAAGTCATTTGCTCACTAGCTACTTAGAAACACCCATTGCTTCCTGAAGTATCCTGTTCAATTGTCTGAGAGTGTTAGATCTTTTGAAGGGTACACTGAAAAAAAAATGCCGTTTTATTGGTTTTGATTGTGCCACCTGGAGTTGCAGGGATTCGAGGCTTTCTGTCCTACCTGCAGCAGTCCTTATATATTTCCACACTACAATCATTTCCTCTGGAACCTGTGGGCTCTTGGGCTAGGGTTGCAGCAGTGGAGGTGATGAGAGGCAGTTTTATTCTGGATATATAGCACCAGTGATCTGGAGGTATTAGCATACAGGGATTGATCATGGAATTAATGTAGTCCAAGAGAGAAAGAGCAACCAATGGTTTGGGCTCAAATATGTTTTATTAACATGTGAGGTGCCCACTATGTTTTCAATATATTTTGTTAGGCATGGTAGCATAGTCAAATGTGCATTCAAACCTGCCTTATGGAATAACTGTTTGAATACACATTTAATGCATTAATGCCTCTCTGTTTTGTAAGAGAAACAGAATGTTACCCAAACTATTTTTTATGCCCAGAGCAGGAGGTGGCACTCTTTATTCTTTCTTTCTTTATGCTTTGACTTGAGAGATGAAACATGTATGTTTACTATGGATTAGAATTAGAAATTTCACACTTTGTTTTAATCTACAAATATACTTTTGACTATTCACTATTTTCTTGGAGTTAGCTCAATTGGTAGAGCATTGCTTTGCGGTCTCTGAGGTTCCAGGTTCAGTTCCCAGCACCTCAAAAACAGGAGAAAGACATAGCAATTCACTCTCAAGGCAATCCAGAAACAATCAGCCATTGAAAACCCTATGAGGGCTGCTGTGAGTTAGACAAGACTTGATGGCACCTAACAACAACAACAATCCAGTATTTACATGTGTGTGACTCCCCAGGACTTAGAATCCAAGAGTCTGATAAATTACCAGGGGAAGCATTTTCAGTCCAGAAGTATTATATATCAGTTACTGCCACTGAATTGTAAGCTCCCTGAAAATCGGACTTTGACTCTTTTAGTATAGAACCTATTGCAAAGTATGAATTCAATGAGTAAAGGCTGAGTGAACTACTGTTTCAGTCTCTCTCCCCACTCTTACCTGTCTATGAAGGGAAAATAAATGAACCACTCATGGAAAATTTCAATTTTTGATTACATTTTCTGCAACTCCCCTACCTCTTTATCAACCATGTGCATGCAGATAACAGTATATATAAAGGTAAAACATGGGAAAGTGGAATGGTATTTTTAGTATGTTTTACCCTTCAGTTGTTGTCTTTGGGGTAAATAGAACTGTTGTAGTTTCTTCTCGTGGTTTTATGAGGAGAGGAAATTAGGTGGCTACTAACCTTGTGATGAACAAGCTTTTCTGCTGACCTACAAGGTAACAGGAATTCTCAGTTCTCCTGTAATAGGCATCTAATAGGTATCTACATGTCTGACACATTCATTGCTCTGCCCTGTACAGGAGCTGAGCTGCCTTGAGAAATAAATCCAGACTAAATTCTCAATGCAGATGCGTCCCCTAAACTAGCAAAGTTTTCAAAAGTGTGCCCTTCATAGGAGATCAGAAATAAACTGCACATGAAAAGAATTAGCACTCAGAGGCTTTTGTTTAATCAATGGTTAGTTTGGTGGTGATTGCACAAATTCACTGCATTAAATTTAATCAGGATGTTTCTGGCATGTGGGTGGCAAGCTTACTGATTAATTCATTTATATTCTTGAAATAAGATATGTTCTCCTGGATAAATTTCCAGTTTGGCGATTCCACAGTATGCATTTCAACATCTCTAAATGGCTCTTTGTTCACAATCCCAGAGTCTAAGTCGGGTGCTGGGTACTGATTAGCTCAGCAGACTATGAATGACAGACAGGAAATGGCACTGTTTGAGTTCATTCCTTGGAAGCCCATCACACGACTTGTGCATAGGTGCTTGTAAATATGTAAGGATTTTGAAGTTACCCTCTAGTGGTGCCTTAAGAAATTAATTAGTAGTGGTAAGGGAGACCATGTGAAATGAGGACCTTCAAAGATTGATACCTTTCATCTGGCTGCTGTGGCACATGCCTGTAATCCCAATGACTCCAGAGGCAGAGGCAAGGGAATCACAAGTTTGAGGACAGAGGCTGGTTGTGAAACCTGAGACACTGAATCAAAATGAAAAATAAAAAAAGGGACTGAGAGTGCAGCTCAGAGATAGAGCATTTTTGAAGTATGTGTGTGGCCTTGGGTTCAACCTCCAATTACTACAAAAGAAAAAAAATGATTTACACCTCTCTTGAGGGGCTGGGATTTAGCTCAGTTGGTAGAGCGCTGTGCTGCAGTCTCTGAGGTCCCGAGTTCAATTCCCAGCACCACAAAAATGGGAGAAGGACCTGGCGATCCACTCCCAAGGCAATCCCGAAACAGTCAGCCATTGAAAACCCTATGAGGGTCGTTATAAGTTGGATACCAACTCGACGGCACCTAACAACAACAACAACCTCTCTTGAGTGGAATTCTGAAACCGGTCAAGGACAATTATGTCTACTACGTAATTGACTATATTATATATGAAGGTGCAACTGACTTGTGCCATGATATTTTCAGTTGTAATATAAGCTTGTGAAAGCTAGACATTATAAAGGAGACAGGAGAAGAATTGATGCTTTTGAATTATGATACTTAAGACAAATATTGAATATACCATGGACTGCCAAAAGTAGTAATGTCTGTTCTAGAACTATAACCAGAATGCTCCTTGGAAACAAGAATGGTTAGACTGCATCTTACATATTTTGGACATGTTGTCTGGAGGGACCAATCCCTGGAGAAGGACATCCTGTTTGGGAAAATGTCAGATCAGTGATAAAAAGGAAGATATCAAGTAGACGGATTGACACAGTGTCTGCAGCTATGGGTTTAAACATGAAAAAGGTCATGTGCCTGGCACAGTGTTGGGGAGTGTTTTGTTCTGTTGTGCATAGTGTTGCTCTGAGTGGAACCACATGTGATGGCACCTACAACAACAATTTAATTAGTCACTGTACTTATATTAATAAGGAAAGGATCATTTAGTTTTTGTTGCTGTTGGTGATGGGTAGAAGAGTATGATTCTAGGTAGACCACCAATTTAGACTTTCCTTTATAGATTTCTATGTTAGTACTCCTGTGTGTGAGTGACCCATTGATATTCTGCATCTGAGTCACCTGTGGGGTCCCCACCTATGGAATATGGCTTTAAATAAGTGTCTAAGAATTGTGGGGCAACTACCTCTGACTTGAGAACTCTGCTTTATGTCAGCATCTGAGATTTATTCAGTGAACATCTTTTTGTAATCAAGAATCATGTTAGTACACTCTGTATCAGACATTATACAACGAATATGAAAAAATTACTAAAATCATGTTTTTGAAGAATATTTGGAACTGTGTAAACATATTCATAATATGTTAAATAGGAAAAATAAGTTAGGCTGCCAAATAGTATGATTGTAAATTTGTAATCATCAAAGAATTTGATAATTATGAAAAATGTTATTCAAGTATTGTAAACCTATGGTAAATTTTATTGAGTACTTTCTTGATTTGGCTTTCATGTTTTCCAAAATGAAAGCCATGTTTTCCGTTATGAAAGAATCACTGTAGCTGTTGTTGTTAGGTGTCGTCAAATTGGGTCCCCTTCATAGCAACCCTATGTACAATAGAACGAAACAATCCCTGATGCTGTGCCATGCCTCATGCCCAGCACTGAGTCAGTGGTTTTCTGCTATTCTTAGTGTTTTCAGTGGCTAGTTGTTTTCAAGATTGCTTAGAGAGTGGATTGCCAGGTCCTTGTCCTATTTTTGTGGTGCTAGTTATTGAACCCAGGGCCTCAGACAGCACAGAGCATTTATCTACCAAGTTAGGTAAATCCTAGCCCCTCACTGCAGATATTTCAAACAAAAGAGACAATTATTTAAATAATTTTTAATCCCACCTTCCTAAAATAACCTTATTAAGCTTTAAAATAAAATCTTTCCTTTGGATGTTTATGTAGGAATTTCTGTATGTATCCCTTTTTTCTAAATGGGTTTGTATTGGCAACTTTTTCCATTCAATGTGTCATGGATACCTTTCCATTACCAATGTATATTGAGTTTCGTCATCATTCTAATGGACTTGTTCATGCATAGATGTGTATCCATGGAATAGATGCACAAGAATCTCCTATTGATGGGCATTATGGTTTGTCTTTTATAATTTGTGGATTAAAAAATATGCCCTGGTAAACATCTTGCGCATACCAATTTATACTGCTGAAAAGGGTATATGAAAATAGTCCCAGTTGAATTTAAAAATAAGAGCCACATTATTGTTTCACTTTGTTGTTGTTGTTGTTAGGTGCCGTCAAGTCGAGTCTGACTCATAGCGACCCTATATGTACAGCAGATCGAAACACTTGCCGATTTTGTGCCAGGCAAACGATCTTATTTATGTTTAAGCCCATTGTTGCAGTCACTGTGTCAGTCTGTTTGGTGGAGGGTTTTCCTCTTTTGCGTTGACCTGCCACTCTCCCAATCATGATGTCCTTCTGCAGGGATTGATCTCTCCTGACTACATGTCCGAAATATGTAAGACACAGTTTGGCCATTCTTGCTTCCAAGGAGCACTCTGGTTGTACTTCTAGGACAGATCGGTTGGTTCTTTTGGCAGTCCATGGTATATTCAATAGACGTCTCCAGCACCACAATTCAAAAGCATCAATTCTTTTTCTGTCTCTCTTGTTCAATGTCCAGCTTTCACAACCATATGATGCCACTGAAAATACCATGGCATGAGTCAGACGCACCTTCGTCTTCAATGTGATATATTTGCTTTTCAATACTCTAAAGAGA
>VMDO01038786.1:0-13182 GCA_007922755.1 Pedetes capensis
TGTTTTATTCAACTTGGGAGATAATTGTTAAAGTAATAAGGGCAACAAGTTATTTAGTGATTAAAACATATGGATAAGTAAAATTAATGTCAGCAATGTTACAAGAGGTAGGAAGGAGGAAGTGGGACTAATCTGTTTGAAGATATCTTTATTACTCACATGGTACAATATTATTTGAAAGCAGTCTTAGATAAGTTGTAAATGTTTATTGCAAATTTCAAGGTAATCACTAAGAAAAAACTTGAAGAAGAAAGACAATTAATATCCTAAGAAAGGCTATAAAATGGAATCATATACAAGTTTAATTAAAAAGAAGTATTTATCCAGGTACAGTGGTGCACAACTATAGTCACAGCTACTTGGAAGACAGGGGCAGGAGGATCACAGGCTTAAGGCCAGGGGAAGCCCAAACATCTTAGCAAGACAATGCCTCAAAATACAAAAATGAAAAAAGGCGGGCTGATGATGCATCTCAGTAATAGAACACTTGTCTAGCATGGGTTGTGCCCTCAGGTCAACCCCTGTACTAGAAAAGTAAAATAAAATAAAAGAAGATATTATAAAAGTATGTGGAGGGCAAGTCAGTAGCTGAGTGCTTGCCTAGCACAAGGCTTTGGATATAATACCCAGTACTGGAAAAAAAAAGATATTTGTTTTTAACTTTAAAACTTCTGTGAAAGAATAATAGGTATTAAGAGAACTAAAAATAAGGTACATAAAGAGACATAATATTTACAAAACAAATAACGTGATAAAGTGCTTGTATTCAGAGACAAATAACCTTTAAAATTCAACAAAATAAAGCAATCTTACTAAAATAGGAGTAAATGATACGAAAAACACTATATCAAATAAGATAAAGATAAAATTAGCATATGAAAGGACACTAACTTCATTTGTCATTAGAGAATTACAAATTAAAATAAGAATTCATTCCACACTATATGAATATCTAAACTATGAAAAGCTGACCCTATCAAATGCTTACAGAGGGGTACATGGGACAAAAGAGACAGTCATTCATGCTGGTAGGCATGTAAAATGGTGTAGCTGTGTTGGAAGAGAATTTGGCAGGTTTTACAAAGCTAAACATAGTCTTACAATATTATTAACCAAATCTCTTTCGAGGTATTTACTCAATTGTGTTCCTAACTTGTTGATGTTATTATTAGATGTCCTGGCCTCAGTGTTTTACTCTTAGCAACCCCACGTACAATAGAAGAAACAATATTGTCAGTGCTTCTCTGCTATTCATAGGGTTTTTAGTGGCTGATTGTTTTTTGGGAATGGGTTGCCTGGTCTTTCTCCCAAGCCTATAGCACCTGGTGTTCCTAGGTTGTCTCCCATCCAAGTACTAACCAGGACAGACCCTGCTTAGTTTCTGAGATCTGATGGGATTGGACACCACAGTGGTAACACTACAGGCCCTTCATAATTTATTTTCCACTAAAATCTACCTGTGTTTATAGCAGCATTATTTAATATTGCCCAAACTGGAAGCAATCTAGTTATCATTTAAGAGGTGTAAAATAAACACATTATGGAACATACATAGGATGAAGTATTATTCGACAATAAAAATAAACTGTAGGGCCATGAAAAACACAGAAAAATCTTAAATACATATTTCTAAGTTAAATAAGCCAGTCTGACTGGCCTCCTACTACATGAATTCTACCGTATGTCACTCTGATAATGACAAAACTATAAAAACAGTAGAAATATCAGTAGTAACCAGAGGATTATGGGAAGAGGGGAGAGGTAAACAAAGAGAGAAGCAGCTAAAGACAAGATTTTATGGGGTAAATCTATACTCTATGACATTACATTGTAATAGTGGATATATGCCATTATGCAGTTTCAAGGACCCACAGAAATTAACAAAGCAAAGAGTGAAACTTAATATAAACTATAATCTTTAGTTATTAATGATGTGCCAGTATCCAGTCATTAATTGTAACAAATGTACCATGTTAGTTCAGTATGTCAATAATGAGAGAAACTATGGACATGGCTATAGGGATGAGAACTCTGTACATTATCTGATTCATTTCTCTTTAAAATTAAGACTATTGAAAATCTTAAATTGCTTAAAACAAAAATAAATAAAACATTTAGCAAATCATGTAATCCCGAAGCAATCAGCCATTGAAAACACTGTGAGGATCACCATGAGTGGGACCTGACTTGAAGGCACCTAACAGCAATGTCACCACTATCTAGAAAGCAAATGGTTAATGTCATGAAAAGAATATTTTAAAAATAATTATTAAAACACAATTAGAATGACAAAATGATTTTAGAAAAGGAACAGTAAAAGGTTAATCTCTGCCATGATTCTTTTCTTGACTTTAATAAAAATTTAGTTTTCCTTATGTCTGGGCCAAGGTTCCAGTGGCTGTGTGCTTCTTTTTGTAGTCTTGTTTTATTCATAGTATTGATGGGTATAATAGCATGAGGTGGCTAGTTTTCTTTAGATTTGTATATAAATGTTCTTTTTTGTTTCTAACTCCCCCTCACAAAAATAGCAACTACTAGTTAGTAAACCTCATGCCCTCAACAATCCCAATGATATCAACTATTGCTATATTAATTTCCATGGTTAGACAACCATCTCTTTACTCAGAAGTTATTTTCATGTTTACCTCTTCCTTCCCCTTTTGTGGGAAACTTATCTTGGGATGTAGACATTTTCCTTCTGTTAGGAAGGAATATACATCAAGGAAAAGTTATCAGGTATATATTGGTTAAGAGCCCCGGCACTGGATCCAGGGCATATGTTGAAACTTCTGTTCTTCTTGACACCAATTATGTGGCTGTGGACAAGAAATGAAAATCCTGGAAGCATCTGTCTGTGCCATCTGAGAATAATGAATCACTGATAGAAAAGCAATTTTGCTGAATCCTGAGGACTTCCTAAAACATATCCCCCTTCTTCTTCACTATGCATGTATCATTTCCCTCAATGAAGAAAACACAAGTCTAGTAGCAGGTAAAAATGCATATACAGTACATTTTTCAATAAACATTTTTATTGTTTTCTTGTATTCTCCATTATTCTTAGCATTTCTCAAGGCAAGAACAGCTTCTGTCACAAAAGGACTTTGTTAAAAATGATTTCAGTGATGCATACTAAGCTTTGAGATTCATAGGAAGCATGCATTTAGAAGTGATTTGTTAAACAATTACTTATTGAGAGTAACAGTATCTACATTGTCTGTGGCACACACAGTGCTTGGAATACATGAGAAATGAAAAATACAGAAAAACAGTAACAAAGAAAAAATAAGTATAGAGAATGAAGATAGATGAAGCCATGTGTGGTTGAACTCATCAGGACAAAATCAAATTAGAACTATGAGGTATAAGAGCACTTACTGTGTAATGCATTGTAATCAAAATACTGACCAAAAAGAGATAGAGAAAGAGAAATAAGAGAGCAAGAGGGAAGTGAAAAGAGGACAATGCCATAAGATTCAAAGAGGAAAAAATGAGGATAAAAAGGGAGAGAGAAAGTGGTAGCTAATTTTTCCAAAAACTGTAGGTAAGTTAGTATAGTTACAGATTAAAACAAGGTCATTGTTGAAAGAAACATGGGGTATATAAGTGATGATGTAGTTCCCTTTGGCAAACTATATAAGAAGTAAATGCACCAAAAGCCTGGAGAACAGACTTAGTGTCTGCTCTATGAAGGATCAGATAATTACATTTCAGTGATGGTATGCACTAGCATGTTGTGATAACTTGATTGTGGCATGGTGCAAATGAATGGAGGAATAAATGAAATAATTTCTAAAACACCAAGTTTGTCAATCTGTCCCCTGTCCATGAGATTTTTATCCAACAGAGAAAATAAATTACATATGAATACACATTGGCATAAATCTGGACACCATACTTAATCTGTGCTATTGTCAGTACTCCCCACATGTCTGTCAGCTTGTCTACTGTGGGGGTTTGTGTGTTGCTGTGATACTGAAATCTATGCTTCCTAGATACCAGCAGGGTCATACATAGTGAACTGGTTTCAGATGAGCTTCCAGACTAAAACAAACTAGGGAGAAGGGGCCAGCAGCCCACTCTCAAAACAGTCATTGAAAACCCTGTGAATAGCACGGTCAAATATAAAGCCCAAAAATGAGGCCTCTAGGCTGCAAGGCATTCAAGAAATGACTGGGGCCGGGCTGGGTGACTTACGCCTGTAATCGCAGCAGCTCCGGGGGCAGAGGTGGGAGGATCGCAAATTCGAGACCAGAGGCAGTCTGTGCAATTTAGTGAGACCCTGTCTCAAAAAGTAAAAAAAGAAAAAAGAAAAAAATGGGCTGGGGGCGCAGCTCAGTGGTCCAGCATTTGCAAAGCATGCAGGCGTGAGGACCTGGTTTAAACCCCCAGTACCACAAAAAAAAAAAAAAAAAAAAAAAAAAGACTGGGAATGGAAGAGGTAAGAGGTGCTTCCTCCAGAAGAGTCAATGATAATGACAGGAATGGAATAAAGTCCCTGGGACTTCCTTATACTGATGTGGCATGACTCAAAATGAGAAGAAACACAGTAGCTGCAACAATGAACTCAAACATACAAATGTCATGTACATGGTAGTGTTGGGTAGTATTTCCTTGTGTTGTACCTAGGGTTGCTATGATTTGGATCCAACTCAATGGCATCTAACAACAAAGATTATCAATAATTAGCATAAATGTAAAAGTCTGGAAAACTACTGAAACAGATTTTAACAGCATGTATGGGAATAATAGAGAATAGAAGAGAAAAACAAAAAAATATTTATTGAAAAATGTCTTAATTAATGTCTTTTGATTTAACTGTGTTTCTTTAAATAAATGATAAATACTGGAGAAAATAGATATGCTTACCCTGACTTATACAATATAAACATGTATCAAAACATTTTACTTCAATAATATGTACAATATTTTTGTTTTTATGTATCAGTTTGAGATAAATTTACTTGAAAAGAAAAAAATTAAAAATCAAGTCAACTGCTTGGTAAATGAAATATATTCTACACTTCTTAAAAAATCAGTATTCGAATTAAAATTGAACATTGGTTATCTGCTTTGCCTTCTCGGTAATTTATGTCTATATCTATAGACAGATAAATGCATATATATATATATATATATATATATATATATATATATAATGAAAGATCAAAATGAGATGAGGAAACTTTTAGCTATTTCAGAAGAGGTAACCTCATACATTTTTCAAAGACATTGCATTTTCTATTTCTTCTGCATGGAGCATATCTCTAAAATCTTCAGATGCTTGACAGACTGTTCCTTGCCATTTGGAACTCAATTAAAATAGCAACTCCTAGGCAGATTTACAGTTACCACCTTATCTAAAGGTTGTATCTTCCAATTATTCTCCTCATATCATCTTCTTTTATTCACTCACATTTTACTGTTCTTTTCATTTTCTGCTCACCCTCCCAAAGTAGAATGCAAGTTATTTAGTAGAGGCTATTTCTCTAACTTCCTAAAGGCATGTTGCATGCTAGATAAAATTCGGTGCATAAAGAAATAATGTTCTCTTGTCATAATTAACAATAGGATGGAACATAAAGAAAATTGAAATATTAATTGATATATTTGAGAAGAAAGAAACATTGACTTTTCAGATAAAGTATAATAATGACATAGAAAACAAAAATGAGAGATCTTTGTATGCAAACATGTATGTATAGTATTTTGTGTAGATGTGTTTTCAACAAATTTGGAGAACTTTTGCTGGATTGTATATTAAGAGTATGAGGAATTTTGCAAGAAACTGTCAAATTGTCTTCCAAAATAGCTGTGTCATTTTGCATTCCCATCAGCCAGCAATGAGTAAGCATTCTTGATGCTTCACATTCTTGCCATTGGTGTTATGAGTGTATTTGGATATTCCACTAAATGTTTAGGTTCTTACCATGTTTATTTGCATTATTTTAGTGGCATATGGTGTAGAACACATTTTCGTACACAATGTTCCAAATTGTAATTTTTAAAGCAATTTGATGTTGCTGGACCAGGAATTCTCCTACTATCCATGAATTTCCTGGTTTTCATGTGATAATTTGATGGTCTCGTTATTATAAATTGATAAAACAAAAATCTACATTTCTAAATCCTTCATTTCTTCTGTATAGATTGAGTCTCTTCTCCTCATATTTTAGGTTTTAATTCCAATTCAGTTGGGAATAATATTTATTTATTTTCTTATTTACTTATTTATTTATTACAGTACTAGGAGATTGAACCCAGGACGTTGTACATGCTATGCAAATGCTATACCACTGACCTACACTCTAGCCTCTTTTCTTTCTTTTTATTTATTTTTTTCTTTTGAGACTGGGTTTTGATAAATTGTGCAAACTGCTTTTGTCATTCAACATGTGATCCTTCTGCCTCAGCTTCCCAAGTTGCTAGGATTACAGGTATTTGCCATAGTGCCTAGCAAGAGATTAATTTTTAATAGCATGGGCTTGATAAAATAGATCTTCTTTTCAAGTATTTACTGTACTTTCCACTAAGATGAGATGTCTGTAAAGAGTGAACAAAATAATACATTTGAATGTTTATTATATTTCCTTCTGTTAAGATATGTTTATGCATAATATTCTAATAAAACTTTAAAGAATAAAACATGTTTCTTTGATATAAGTGTACTTTCTAGCATGAGTATACTGTCATTGAGTGGTAACTTTTATACTAACCATTATCATCATAATTTTAAAATAATTTTTGACATCATCATATCAATAATATGTCTCTTCATGAATTTTAACTTGCAAGACTTGCATACTACATTCTATCACATTTTGTAATTTTGAGTTAATGATGTGAACGTCAATACATTTCTGTGTTTTCTGATTCTCTCTTGTATTCACATGAATTGAAACCCTGTCATGACAGTGAGAATTTTGATGGCCTTTGACAAACTTTGTGTTCCTCCTAAGATGTGTACTCCAGAAAGATCACCAACCTTATTATTCATTTCAGCTACTCCTCTGTATCCCACAAAGCTACAGACTGTTTCAAATTCTTCCTCATTTATTGAGTTTGGAAGATCTTCCACCACTTCCTAATAATCCTCATTTCTCTTTATCTGCTTCAGAAATTTGAAATTTACATTCCAGTGACTGAGGTGTATACCTATTTCAATAAGAGTCACTTGTGATTCTCTTTTTACTCTATAACCCAATCCATGCTACAAAATAGTCTTAGACAGAGGTTGTATAGGGGTTGAGGATTTAGCTCAGTGGTACATTTGCCTAGCAAGTGCAAGGCCTTGTGTTCATTCCCCAGTACTGAAAAAAAAAAAAAAGTTGGATAATATAATTTATTCAGGGGTTATTTAGAAGAATTTTGTTTAATTCCAAAACATTAGGGGACTTTGTTCCTTTTATTGGTATCTTCTCTAATTCCATTATTATCTGGAAAGATATCTATTATCTTTTCTACTCTTGAAAATTTATTGTGTTTTATGGCCAGAACATTAACTATCTTTTTGAGAGTTCAACACATGCTTCGTGATATGGATCCTGTTGCCATTGGATGGAAGATGATATCAGATAAAATTAATGGTATTATTCATTTCAATTACATCCTTATTGATTTTTGCATCTTCTATCTACTAATTTCTAAAAGAAATTTATTGAAATTTTCAATAGTAGTATTATCAGCTTTTCCTTGAGTTTCAATCAGCTTACTTCTCATATTTTGAGTCACTTCTATTAGGTAAATACATATTAAGAATTGTTATGACATCTACAGCAATTAGCTATTTTTAACATTATGGAATAAAACTTTTTTAAGCTGATGATTTTCTCCATTTCTTGTTTGAATATTTACTTCATTGTTCTGAAAACTAACCTGTCTGAAATAAATAAATCTCCTCCAGCTCTTTTGTGGTTAATGTTAACATGATACATCTTCCTTTAACCCTTTATCTTTAAATTCTCTGTATATATATTCAAAGTGTTTTTCTTGAACATGACATTCTTGTTCATACTTTTTCATCTTTCTGACAATCTTTGCCACTAAGTAGATGTATTTTCACCAATTCCCTATAATGGTTATCAATGCAGTTGGATTAATATCCTTCATATTTGTAACATTTTACATTTCTTAAAATTCTTCTTTGTTTCCTTTTGACTCCCAGTATTTTTCTGCTTTCTCTGGTTTTAATTACACATTTTTGTGATATTATCTCTTCTCTTAACATATCCATTATGTTTCCTTCTAAATTTTATTGTGGTTTTAACATATGATTTTAATTCATTTATGTTTACCTTCAAATAACACTAGAACAGATTCCTTCCTGCCATCACTTATAACATTATAGTCTTTCACTTAAATTATCCATATACTAAAACAACAACAAATTGTCCAGTATAATGTGATATTATTACTTAAAAATGGCTATTACCTTTAAGTCAATTAAGAATAAGAAAAAAATAAAAATTAAGTACTTTTGAATCAAACTAACCATAGACCCTTCAGACCTCGACAAGGAAAATTTCAATACATTAAGGAAAGAAATAGCAGAAGATACTAAAAAATGGAAGGACCTTCCCTGCTCATGGATAGGGAGACTAATATAGGAAAAATGACTATCCTACCAAAAGCAATTTATAGATTTATTGCAATCCTCCTTAAAATTCCATTGACTGACTTTACAGAAATAGAAAAAATGGTCCAAAAATTTCATATGGAATCACAAAAGACCATGTATAACCAAAACACTCTTAAGCTGCAAAACTAGTGCAGATGGAGTCAAAATCCCTGATTTTAAGCTATACTATAGAGCACTGGTGGCAAAAACAGTTAGGTACTGGCACAAAAGTAGCCCTGAAGATATATGGGACAGAACAGAAGATCCAGAAATACCTCAACACACCAATAGCCACCTAATTTTTGACAAAGGAGCAAAGCAAGTTAACTGGAAAAAGGATAGCCTTTTCAATAAATGGTGTTGGGAAACATGGATATCCGTTTGCAGAAAAATGAAAACTGACCCACATTTCTCAATATGTACAAGAGTTAGCTCAAAATGGATAAAAGACCTCAACATAAAACCAGAATTTTAAAACTAATAGAAAATACGATAGGTAACACACTCCAATGTATAGGCATAGGAAAATATTTCCTTAATAGGACTCCAATTGCTCAAGAAATTGCAACAAGAATAGATAAAAGGGATTATGTGAAATTACAAAGCTTCTGTATAGCAAAGGAAACAATTAACAGAGTCAAGGAACTCCCCACTGAATGGGAAAAATTTTTTGCATCCTATACATTAGACAAAGGTCTAATTACCAGAATTTATAAAGAACTTAAGATAAAAATACACAAGAAAACAAATAACCCAATACACAAATGGGCAAGGAACTGAACAGACAGATCTCAAATGAAGAGGCCTCTAAAGCCATGAAACACATGAAAAGATGCTCAATATCCCTAGCTATTAGAGAAATGAAAATTAAAAAAATTCTGAGATTCCACTCCAGTAAGAATGGCCAAGATCATAAAACAAATAACAACAAATGCTGGCAAGATTGCAGAGAAAAGGGAACACTCTTATACTGCTGGTGTAGCTGTAAATTAGTCCAACAACTTTGCAAATCAATATGGAGGCATCTTAAAATACTAAAAATAGATCTACCATATTACCCAGATATAATACTATTGGAAATTTACCCAAAGGGAGATGTGTCATCATACCATAGAGACAACTGCATCTCCATGTTCAATGCAGCACGTTTCACAATAGCAAGGATATGAAACCAACCAAAGTGCCCATTAACAGAAGAATGGATAAAAAAAACTATGGTACATATACACAATGGAATACTACTCAGCAATCAAAAAAAAAAAAAAGAAATTATGCCATTCACAGCAAAATGGATCAAATTGGAGAAAATTATTTTAAGTGAATGAACACAAGCTCAGAAAGAAAAATACCACATGTTCTCACTTGTATGTGAGAACTGAATCAAAATTATAAGAAGGAAAAAATCCTATGTGGATGTCAGAACAACAACAACAACAACAACAACAACAACAGCAAAAAAAAAACAGCTAAAGTCGACCTAGCAGAGATGGGACAATTTAGGGACTGCAAAAGAAGGGAGAGATCTAGCAAAAGTAGGAAATCCTGGGAAAGGAGAATGGGCAGAGGAGGAACAAGGAAGAATGAGGAATGGGGGAGAGGGTGACCTTAGGATGAACAGCCCAACTTTAATAGTCTTGGAAATAATTATAATAACACCAATAATAACAAAGAATGTTAATAATATAGGTGTGCTAGAAAATTCATGTAATAGTACTGACAATGTAAAAAGAAAGTTTACTACAGAAAAGTTTTGATCTTAAACATAATTGGAGCACAAGGATATCTAGAAAAGTATTACTGTAAAAAGACAAGCAAATGGAAGAGAAGTCTTTGGTGTGGGGGGTAGGATAGGGGGAGAAAGTGCACAAGAGTGTAAGGGGGAACTTATCTGTGTAATGTACAACAAAATGCATATATGGAAATGTCACAAAGAAAAGCATGTCGGAATGAATCACATTAAGGTGTACATTTAAAATTTCCAATGAAAATAATAAAATATTAAAATAAAAAAGAATAAGAAAATATATTATTTTACTTTCATGTACTCTTCCCATGTGCTTTGGCTCCCTCCCTCACCCCCACTTACCTCTCTCCCTTTCTCACTCTCTCTTCCTCTCTCTCTCTCCCTCTCTCTATCTCTCCTCCCTCTCTCCCTCTCTTTCTCTCTCCCTCTTCCTCCCTTCTCATAGATCCAAATATCTAAAACATATAACTTTCTTTTATTTGAAGAAAATTATATAAACTTCCTGACAGAACATATCTGTAAATTATGAATTCCCACAATTTTTATCTGAGGAAGTCCACTTCTTGTCTATTCATGCAGAGAAATTTCACTGGAAGTATCATTTCATATTGGTGCTATTTTTTCTTTTAGTATTTAAAACATTACACAATACTATTGTATTGCCTGCATAATCATTATTTAAAGCTCATTATACTTGTTATCATTGTTCCAACTTAAGCAAGATCTCATACCTATAACATTTTTCAATATGTTCTCCTTGCTTTTGCTATTCTGAAGTTTGAAAATGATATGCATGTTAATGGTTTTGTTATTTGTATTGCTTAGAATTTGCTGTTTCCTGAACCTACATTTTAGCTTTTGTCATTTTCAAAAATCCTCATTTACTATTGCCATATGTAATATTTCTTTTTCTTAGCATCTTTTTCTTTAGTGCAATACTGCTATTTGTCTTATTTTGTCTCTTTTAGCAGTTGTTTTCTTTTTCTGGGATCCTCATTACATGCATGTCACCCCTTTTGAAAACAACTACAGTTCTTGGTACTTGGATATTCTACTCATGATTTTTTGTTCTTCTGTATGCTCTTTGCAATAGAGTTTGTAGTGTTCCAGTTAGCAAAGCATATCTTCAAGCTCACTGATTCTTCCTTGGGTATTTCCATCTACTAATGAACCCGTCAAAGGCATTTTTCATTTCTTTATTTTACCAGATAATTTTTAACTTTTTTTTAGATTTTCCATCTATCTGCTTCCATTACCAATTTCTCCTTACATATTGTCTACTTTTATTCCACTGGAGTCCATATTAATCATGGTTATTTAAATTATCTGCCTTTTCTAAAATCTATGGTATATCTAATACTAGGTCAGATATCTGCCTTGTCTCTTTAAATTATTATTCTTTTCTTTATCTTTTAGGATGGTTTGTAATTATTTCTTCTAAGCCAGACATCCTCACGTGTCTGTCAGCCTGTCATGCTGTGGTGATTGAATGTTGCTGTGATGGTGATAGCTATGCCACCAGTATTTCAGATACCAATATGGCCACTCATGGTGGACATATTTCAGTTGAGCCTCCAGACTAAAACAGACTAGGGAGAGAGACATGGCAGCTCATTCCCAAGGCAATTAGTCATTGAAAGCTCTATGAACAACAGAGAAACACTGTCAAATAGAGTGTTGGAAAATGAGCCATCCAAGCTGGAAGGCATTCAAGAAAAAACTGGGTAATAGTTGCCTTCTCCAAGTAGAGTCTACCCTGATGATAGGAATGGAGTAAAACCGTTCAGACATCCTTTTCTGCTCTTCTCTTTTCTTTTCTTTTCTTTTCTTTTTCACCTTAACGTGACTCATTCTGACATGCCTTTCATTATGACATTTCCATATATGCGTTTTGTTGTACATTACACAGATAAGTTGCCACTTACCCTCTTGTGCACTTCCTCCCCCCATCCCAACCCCCCACCAAAGACTGCTCTTCCATTTACTTATCTTTTTACGGTAATATTTTTCTATATACTCTTGTGTTCCAATTATGTTTAAGATCAAAACTTTTCTGTAGTGAACTTTCTTTTTACATTGTCAGTACTATTACATGAATTTTCTAGCACATCTATATTAATACCATTCTTTGGTATTATTGGTGTTATTATAATTATTTCCAGGATTATTAAAGCTGGGCTGTTCAACCTGAGGTCACCCCTTCCCCCATTCCTCATTCCTCCTTGTTCCTCCTCTGCCCATTCTCCTCTCCCAGGATTTCCTACTTTTGCTAGATCTCTCCCTCCTTCTTTTGCATTCCCTAAATCGGACCTCCTTTTCTGATGTGACATGAGTCAGAATGAGAAGAAACATAGTCACTACAACATTGTACTGAAACATAAAAAGATCATATACATGGCACAGTTTTGGGTAGTGTTTTGTTCTGTTCTATATAGGGTCACTATACAACAATGAGCCAGACATAATGTATTAAATAATGAAAAAAATAAAATAAGTTGACCTTTAATGTAACATTTTAGGTTATTTTACTAGGGGGTTCTGCTATGATTTTTTTTACTATAAAGTCAAAGGTACCTAATCTCTCTGATATCCCTTTGTTTGTCTCTACTTTTATCTTTGCATTTCATTAAGAATTCCTACATAGATTGAGTCTGATTCTTACAGTTCTTTCTCTTGTATCTCATTGCTATTCAGTTGTAGCCTAATTGGTAAAATGATAAAATATTTTAAGAGTAAGGCATCATATAATTTTTTGATTCAGTGTTAATCTTTTAGTGAATCTGGATATATATATATATATATATATATATATATATATATA